>PVJH01005766.1:0-108346 GCA_004026705.1 Nesogale talazaci
AAGCACACCGTATTTGGAATGGAATGTGTGCCCTCTACCTCATCTCATGCTCTGAGATAAATACTGCTGGCTGAGCCTTGAATAAACGGAGTTTGATCAGAATTTGTCTTGCTCCCCGTCTCTGTGTCTTTTCTTCATCCAGGTTCGTCGCTTCCTAAGGTCCCCACGTGAGGGTCTCGCTGGCCGAGACCCCAACAGGATCAGAATTGTAAGAAGGTTCATTAACAACCATCATTATGCAAATGACACAGCTTTGCTTTCTGTAAGTGAAAAGGGCACTTACTGTTAAAGGATGAAGCTACAGTCTTCCGCATGGATTACTACACAATGTAAAGAAAACCAAAGTTCTTACAATTGGATAAACATGATCAACAGAGAAAATATTGAAATTTTCAAGGGTTTGCTTATGTGTCAATACTGGCTGAGCCCCAGTGGCGTAATGGTTGTGCACAGGACTGCGGCCCACTGGGATGGAGGTTCAATTCCAGCAGTGGGGCTGGGCCTCCTACTCCCACCACTGGAGAGCAGTGATGCCCAAAAAAAAAATAATAAAAAAAGATCAATACTCATAGAAGCAGCAGTCAAATTAAATAATATATCGCATTGGGGAAAATTGCTATACAAGAGCTATTTAAAGTGTTGAAGAGTAGTGATGTTAAAAAGGACACTGAACTTATAGAAGGGCAACAATAACAAAAAATTCTTGATGCGATGGATTGATACAATGACTGCAACAATGAATTCAAGCATAACAATTTTGAGGATGGTACAGAAGTGTTCCGTTCTGTGTTCATAAGATTGCTCTGAGCGCTGAGCCCTAGTGGCATAGTGGTTGTGCACGGGACTGCAGCCTACTGGGATGGAGGATCAATTCCAGCAGCAGCTCCACAGTAGCAAAGGCTGGGCTTCCTACTCCCACCACCAGAGGGCAATGATGCCCCCCACCAAAAAAAAAAAAAGATTGCTTTGAGTCACAACCAACTTGACAGCACCTAACAACAACCAGAAGAATAGCTCATAGAAGTATTAACCGCACAAACCATTAATCACAGATTTCCTAGGCTTTGTTCTAACCTCATAGGCTCAGAAAGCCAGGATAGGGCCAGGGAATCTACAGTCATTGATTCTGGCCATTTCTTGGATCAATTGTAGGACTCGCTACCCTACCCATACATGTGCCTCTTCTATAGTCCCAAACAATGTGTTCACAGATAGAATATCCAGAATCCTGCTCTTTGCACTGCCTACTTTCTGCTTGCAAGGAGTGCTTGCCGTGCAGTGGTTAAAGCCCACCGCCAACAGAAAGATCGCCCGTTCAAACTCACTATCCACTCCACCAGAAAAGGATGTGTGAGCCTGTTGCCATAAAGAGTACTTCCTTAGAAAGCCCATGGGGCAGATCTCTTTTGTCTCAGAGTGTTGCTGTGAGTGGGAATCAACTTGATAGCAAAGGGTTAGTTTGGGTTTGAGCATCTTGTGCTCAATGCTGGAAGAGAAAATCCTCCAATCTATGCCAGAAAGTGTGTCGAGGGAATGGAAACTACCGAAAGCAGCAGTCAATTACATGTACCATGTAGTCTTTTCCAGTAACTACTTTTATGCAACTATTAACTATCACCAAAATAAAGTGCCAGGAATAGAATGTATTTTTGAACTGAGAGCTTATGTTAGGCTGTGTTGTCTAAAGAAACAAAACCATTAGCAGCAGCTCTCCAGGAGCAAGCCTGGGCCTCCTCCTCTCACCAGAGGGCAGTGATGCCCCCCCCCAAAAAAAAACAAACCAAACAAACAAAAAGAAAGTAACACTCACATAAGCAGGAGCTTTAAAAGAGAAAGGGAGCTTTAACCGTGGTAAATCCCCGCACAGTCCTACACCAGCCTCACAATTATTCCTATGCCTGAGGCCATTGTTACAAGCATTCTGTCACTCCATACTGTTGAGGGCTTTCCTCTTTTTCTCTCCCTCTTCACTTTACCAAACATGACATATTACTCCAAGGACTGGTCTCACTTGACAATATATCCAAAATATATTTTAGAGGGCACCAAAAAAAAAAAAAATAAAACGCAGAATTTTTTTTTCAGTGCTATCTAATTTTTTTAAACCACCTCATCACCTTCAAAGAACTCTTCACTACACTTAGTACATTGGTCAAATCTGAGAATCAATTCAAGGAAATATATTTCAAACTCATTTCTTTGGATGGCTCACAGCACCTCTCTTATTTTTTTATTCACCTCTTCTACTAGATCAAATCACTGTCCTTTCTTGTCCCTCTTCAAGAAAACATTTAAAAAGTCACACAGAGCAAAGTCAGGTGAGTCAAGTGTGGAGGCCAAGAGAGGCATGCTCTTTTTATTGTTGTTGTTGTTGTTGTTATTGTTGTAGCTGTTTGGGGTGGGAGGGGGACTGCCAAAAATTGGTGCAATGTAATGGCTGTGTGCGCAGCTGCATTGCCATGGGACAAAACCAGTCCCACATCTGCCACAGATCAGACCTTTTTTAACCCAGGGTTACACAGTCTTTTTGGAACCTCTAAATAAAAAGCTTGATTAACAATCTGACCTGGTGGAACCAACTCCAAATATACTATGAATCAATATTGCTATCTAATCAAGAATCTGACGGGCATCCAAAACAAGGTTTGTCATCAATCAACATTTCACCTTTTTTGAGTTTTTTCCATAGTCCTGTCCTTGTAAGCAGAATTCAATATTACAGCAGTTTCTATGGCATTTTCCCCCAGCAGGAAACAAAATTTCACAGCCACACACTATTCTCTTAAATCAGCTATCATAAGAAAATGAAGTTTAAACAAAACAGCTTTCATGACAAAATTCACTGTGACCTAAAAGAAGTTTCCCAGGTAATGCCACTGGGTTCACTAACTCAGTGAGTTGCTCCATCCTCACTTGTCAGGTAAACTTCATACTACAAAAGTTCTCCTCTGCCCAGTACAATTCAAGTTCTTTGGGAGTATCCTGCAATAGATGAAATCTTGCCAGCTTTTCATCTGGCTGTACTTCTTCCAAAACAGATGAGTTTATCCTTTTAGTAGTCCATGGTATTTTCAATTTCCTTCTTTACTAAAACATCCAAATGCATTGATCCTTCAGTTTTGCTTACTCCATGTCCAACTTTCACATGCATATGAGACGATGGAAAACAACATGGCTTGAGTCAGGCTCCTCTTGGCAGCATCCTTGCTTTTCAATACTCTAAAGAGGTCTTGTGCAGCAGATTGACCTAAGAAAACTTGTCTTTTGAGCTCTTAGGATGTTGCTTCCATGAGCATGGTTTGTGGACCCAAGCAAGACAAAAGCCTTGACAACTTCAATTTTTTTCACCGTTTGTCATTATGTTACCTATTGGTCCAGTTGTGAAGCTTTTGGTCATCTTTATATTGAGTTGCAATCCATACTGAAGGTTACAATACTTGACCTTCATCAGCAAATGCTTCAAGTCCTCATAAGTTTCAGCAAGCAAAGTTGTCATCTGCATATTGCAGGTTGTTACTAGGCCTTCCTTCAAACCTGATGCCACATTCTGCTTCATATAATCCAGCTTCTTTGGTGATTTGTTCTGAACACAGATTGAACAAGTATAGCAAGAAGATGCAACCCTCATTTCCATCTTTCTGGGTTTTGAACGGTACAGTATTCCCTTGTTCTGTCTATGCAATTGCCTCTTGACCCATGTACAAATTCTACATGTTCACCATGAAATGTTCTAGAATTACCTTAAGATTATCCATAGTTTATTATGATCCACACAGTAAAATGCCTTTGGTATCCAATAAAACAGAAGTAAACCTGCTTCCATTCATTAGACTGCAGTGTCTGACAATATTTCAAAGCTATGCTTAAAGTTTCCAGCAGCTTCTTCCTTGAAGTGGAGAGGTGGTTCCTTCCATGTTTTTCTGGAAGCTCCACTGAAACTTCTTCACTTTGGGAGACCCTGCTGGCATTTGAAATATCAACGACATAGCTTCCAGCATTAGAGTAGCATATGATCTACCACAATACAACAAAGTGACAGACAAGTGATGGAGGGTCTTTATAGAGACAGTAAGGAGAGTCATTTTGACCCAGATTCTATGGGAAAGTGGGGAAGGACAAATAGAATCAATGTATTTTTCTGGTAAGTGAAACTATTCTGCATAATAATGTTATCGTAGACTTATGACACTAGTCATGAGTTATGTTAAAGTTCAAACCCCTGTATCTGTGAATATGTACTTGTTTGGAAATAAGCTCGCATTTTCTGTTAATTCAGACACCTTTATATTAGAATAGATTGGGTCCTAATCCTTGTGTGCTACGTTTTCTTAAAGTGGAGGTCAGGCATGAAAGTAGTCATATACAGAGGGACTCAGACACAGGCAGACCTCATCTTACAACAAGGGCCCAAGCATCTATAAGAAGCAAAGGAGTGCCAGGGCTATCAAAAAATAGAAGAGAGGCATAGAGGAGTTCCTCTCTCAGATGCTCTAGAAGGAATCAATCAAGTTTCTGATTCTTGCCTCCAGAAGTGTGAAACTATACATCCCTATGTTTAACATCACCCACTTAGTGATCTTTTGTTATGACAGCCCTAGCAAACAATGATACTGTACAGCAGAAGGATAGCCTATGGATAACCTAAAGGAAGAGTGGCAGTTAGATTTTATTTCAACTTGCACTTGTGCAAAAGTGAAGGGTCCTATGTAACGATCAGATGACAATCTGATGATGACTACTTGTGGGCATGACCTATATATGAGCGACAATGGGAACTTCTCCTTTCTCTGCTCTCTCACACTACCTATTTGCTGAAACTCTCTGTCTGTCTCCAGGGATGTCTATGGGCTGCTGACCCTGGGAGCCAACCTGGAACCTGTCTGTCCCTGACATTTTCTCACAGACCTGGGATCCGCATAGTTCAGTATCTGATTGCCTGTAATCCCCCCTGCATCCCATCTCTCCTTTCTGCTTCATCATCCTGCAACTACATGAATCTCAGGTCGGCTTTGGCTAGCATTTGACCCTTGGATTTAGGTTGGACTGGACTGGGAAGACTTCTAGATATAAATTTTTTTCTTACACATGGATAGTGTCCTTGCTTGTTTCTAGAAGCACAGTAAAGGATGGGATTTGGTTAATAATAATGTATTATATTGGTTCAGCAATTATAACCAACAATCTACATTAATGTCCGATTTTACTCTTCGGAGAAATGGTTTGCAGAAGTAGAAGAACAGGGATAGAGCCAGTATATGAAACTCTCTATTCTAGCTCCTCAAATTTTGGCAAACCTAAAACTTTATTAATAAATAAAATCCTTTAAGAATGAGAGGGAAGTCATCATTTATGGTTTGCTAATGTTTACTGATTAGTTTTAATCCCAGAAGTTCAACCCTATATTCGCTTGAGGATTGGGGGGACTGAAAGTGAGAGCAGTAAAGCCCATGTCTGGTTGATAAACCAGTCAGAATCACCAGATTCAAAGCCAGGTCCACAAAGCCACAAAGCCCATTAACCCACAATTTGAAACTGTCCGACTGATTTAAAATTGCTTCTGCCTAGGCCTGAAATGAGTGCACGCTTACAACACTTGATCAATCACTGAGAGTCAAAATTATTGGAATGTTAAGTTTAGACTGAAACGTTCACACAGTTGGTCAATGCCTGAGAGTGAACCAGGTACCCCCAGAGCGTAAACCCCTTAAACCCTACTCTCTAGGAACATCTGGTGACAGAAAAGCACTCGGGTGAGCAATAGGGTGACTGCCTTGGAACAGAATCCTATTTCCCAAAAAAACAATCAAAATGATATCATATATAAACACAAGAAAGAAGAAATCCACTATGCTCAAGTCACACCCTACCCCTTGAGGAAGTTGAGCTGTTCTGTGGGGTTCCCAAGATTTTGCTTCTTGATAGGAGCAGCCAGCTTCACTTCACTCCTATGGAAAGGAGGGTGGCCAGTCACTGCTGATCAAGCAGTTAGAAGCCCAATGCGTAGCTAGCCAGGCGAGCAGAGCACTAGCTCATATCAGATAATAAAGCTAAAACACTCAATGTCATTGAATTGATTCAAACTGATGGCGATGCATGTGTTATAAAGTAAAACTGAGTTTCATAGTTCTTTCTTGGCAGTAATGGACTAGGAAGCAGACCGCCTAGCCTGCTTTCACACAGCTCCTGGGTGGATGTGAACTGTCAACTTTTAGGTTAGAAGGTGAGCATGAGTTGTTTGACGACACAGGATTCTAATTTAAGTGAAAACATTGTTTTAAAACCCAAGTTATCCTTCAACAATTACATAGCAAGAAAATAAAGAGAGAAATTGGATCTGTCATTCAAGGACTTTAACAAAGTCATGCTTGGTGTGGATTTCAGGTGAATCTTGACTCTAGTGGCACTGACTGTGGAGGTGGTGAGGAAAGAAAGCAGTGATATGAAGACCCCAAATTGACAATAGATGATGTTAAAAATCATAAATATTCAGATGTGTTCATTAAAAATAGGTCTAAAAATACTGATAACAAAAAACTACTAATAAATATCAAAATAAACCTTATAGAGATATAACTTTAATCTTCTAATTCATTTCAAAATACTTGGAGAAAGAATAGAGAGTGGGTATAGGTCAAATAAAGTCGGTCATGAACTGATAACTGTATAAATGTTGGAGCTGAATAAGGTATGTGAATGAGGTTCATTACACTATTCTCTCTTTTTGAATACATTGAAAATGTTCCATAGTAAGAAGTTTGCTTGGGTTTTGTTGCATTTATCAAGCATTAATTCTAGAATTTACCTAATCTTAGGGATTATTTTCATTTGATAAATATGGGATATGAACATCAATTATACATATAATACCAACAAGTAGAATTAAGACATAAGTGAGCCATACACAAGCATTTTGACACTAATTGATTCAATAAATCATGCCTTGTAATTCTGCTAACCTTTCCAGGAGACAGCTTATATCAATTTCTTCTGCTTCTCCAGGCCTCTGTCCATTGCTCATTTCCCCAATGCCTGTGGCCAAAAAAGGACGTTCTATACAGAATGAACAAGTCCGAGGGGTGCAATTAGTTCTTGATATTGCCTCCTCAAGTCTAGGCCAGACTCATTTTCAGGAATCCTTGCTGCTGATCTGAACACAACACCAATCCCCCTCTGCCTTTGGGCATCAGCTACTATCCCAAATACCCACCCTTGAATCTAAGTGGAGCAAAAGGTCTGGAGAGAGTTTGTATTGTTCCCATTGAGTTCAGATGGTCTTCAAGTGGAAAACCCATTCTGAGAATTCCAAATGATTAATGTACTGTTGCCATTATCAGTTGCTTGCAAGTACATTCTGATTCATGATGACCCCTGGACATCAGAACAAAACATCGAGGAGTCCAAAACCCATATTCTTAATCCTTAGTATATCAAGTCCATCCTAGCCACTACTATGTATTTTGAGTGTCTTCCACCTTAGGGGACTCATCTTCTAGCACTGTCTAGGCAATATGCTGTCATTATCCATATCATTTGGATTGTAAGTACATCACCAGGCCTTTCTTCCTTGCCACTGAAACCTGTCCACTGTTTAAAATACTAGTGGCAGAGTTTTCAGACACACAGCAACACACAAATGATCACAGAAGAGCTAACTGATAAGCAGGGGGAAGAAGTGATCTATGAAGGATAAGTATGTTCTAGTCCCTTACCATCAGTATTGAAGACCCTGGGTGGGTTATGAATTGGGCTGCTACATGCAATGTCAGGAGTTCAAATGCATACGTTACTCCTCAGGAAAAAGATGAAGCTTTCTGCTGCCTTAGAAATTGACACTCTCAGCAGCCCGCAAACACAATTCTACTCTGTCCAGCAGGGCCCTATGAGTTGGATCTATTTGATGGCAGTGGGAGGGCTGCTTTGTTCTAAGGAGACTCTGGTCAGGAATTCAATTGTAACAGAAGGTAATGAAATTGCACAGTTATAGCAACCAAAGTATAAACCCAAGTCGCAAGCACCCAAGCAACCTCAGGAAAACCATTTTCTGAAGTTGTTATATTGTTTGCTTGCAGACATTTCTTTTGACAATGTTGCCCAGACCTGTGTTCCCATTGAGTAGTCACAGCAGTCTGGACCTCATACCATGTGTCTATTCAATTTCAAAGTTTTATTGTTGGGCTGTACATCAGACATGTGAATAAATATGCAGTGTTCTATTTCTAAAAGTGTATTGCCTGTTACCCTTCTCTCTCCACGGGGTTCCTCACTTCCTAGAAGAGAAGAAATATGCCACAGACAAGTTAAATGGATGTTTTAACTTTGGTTGATTTATTCAGTCAACTGCAGATATTCTTTTTCAACTCTTGTCACTTATCTGTGCAGTTTTGGCTTTTGGTATTCAAAACATTCCTAATGCCTGCATTCGTATGCTTTTTGTGAGGTTTTAAAAGCATCTAGGGGATTTCACTAAACCCAGCTGTTTAAGATTCTAAAGGTCAGGAAGTATAACACTTCATACTTAAACAATGACCCTGCAAAAGTGAAATATTGATTATGCAAATTGATAATTTCATATTTTCTAATTTGCCATTGCAGAATATTGAAGTGAATACCCCCAGGGGCTGGTTCCAGTCTCACAAACTAATAGATGGTAGGTAAATTATTTTCTCTTGGTCTCTGTAAAATAAGGAATTCAGATGAGAAGTTTCTTGCAGTGGGTTATGCCAGGGGCTGCTAACCCCACCAGCCCCTCCGAAGGACAAAAATGGATCTGTCTGCTTTTGTACAGTTCTACAGCCTCAGATGCTCTCTATAGGATAGCTATGTATTAGAATCAACTCAGTGGATGGACTTCAAAATCTCACAAAGAAATAGTTATTACCCTAAAAACTTTTCAACATGTAACCATTTTATTATCTTTGTATAAGAAGTTTATGCATAACAATAAGCCTCCAAGACGCTGCTTGAAAACAAAACCCTGAAATTTGTCTGGAAAATGGACATTTGTACATGATGCTCCTTTCCTAAGGGCTAAGTCCACGTACAACACTAGATGAGAGGCAAATTTGCGAATGTAGAATCAGTATTTGACATAGTGTTTTGAAAATCCTGCCTCTTACAAAACAAGGTAGCAGCATTGGCTTTAAAGAAATGGCCAAAAGGAAAAGAAGTGATGATGCCAGGAATCCTAATTCAGATGAGAGGTAGAGACACACTCTCCCCCATACCACTCTAGCACAAGGGGAGAATGCAAGGCAGACAAGATAAATTTCCTTAACAATGGAAAAGACCAGAGACAGTGAAAAATCTGGGCAGGAAAAGACTTGGTTTTCATACTACCCAGACAATAGCTAAATGGATTCTTAGATTTTGGATCTAGAGACAGGAGTTTAGCATGAAATCTGAGGTGCAGAGGAGTACATTCCCAGAAAGGGGAGAACACTACAGAAACCCAATAGCAGAAGACCCACTCGAAAGCCGCCAAAGGTGGGACGTCCACCATTACTGGAATTAAAAAATCTCTACATTCTATCAGGCCTCTAGACTAGCAAAGAGCCCTTTGGAGTTTTTTTTTGGGGGGGGTGGAGTGGGCATCACTGTCCTCTGGTGGTCATGGGAGCTACCCAGTGCTGCTCTTGAGAGTCGCCGCTGGATTTGAACCGCCAAGCCCTCGGGCCACAGTCCCGCACTCAACCATTTACGCCACTGGCGCTCAGCTCCACTCAACCACTGCTCCAAAGGGGCTCAGCCGCCTTTTGGAGTTTTAGTCCAAAGTATCACCTTTAATAAACCCACTCCGACTGTTCAGGTCTTTTTTTCTGACTCTGGTCTGAATGTCTTTCTGGCAAGCATGACAAGAACCGAGGAGCGGAGAGTATTGAAACCTTGAGCAATCTCTCAGTAACAATACTAATATGAAAAACTCCAAATTCCCTGCCTTCAAGTCATTGCTGCTGCATGGCGAGTCCCAGTGGGTTTCTAAATAGAAAGCCCACTCGTTGTCTCCCACAGAGCTGCTGGTGGTCTCAAACTTCAATCATGTGGATCTCAGCCCAGCATATAATCACTAAGCCACTAGGACATCAATGTACTCGACATCAATTATAGCAGTTACAGACCTTCTGAGTATTATTGGGGAAATACCTTTAACTCACTTTTCATTTCGTACTAACCATGGCCCCAAGCTATGATATTATCTCGACCCTGTAGCAAACAATTAGATCATGTCTTCTCTGAGACTGTTTACTTTCTCCTCTGTCACACTTGTGCTGTTCCACCATTCTTGGCCTGTGAGATTTCAGCATAGCTGTGAAGGACAGTCCACACAAGTGACCATCACCCCACCTCAGATTGTGCCATGGTGTCTCTCAGAGTGAGGACTTTCTCACCCATCATCTGCCCATTTGTTGCAGTGGCTTTCGTATTGTCATGAATCTAGGAGCTGTTACCTAGTCCTCCCCCGCCACACCCCCATAGTGGACAGATTTCTGCAGGGCTGAAGATTAAGAAGAAAGACCAAGTAATCAACTTCTGGATAATAGCCAATGAAAGACTTAGGAATTACCACACAATGTTACCTGATACAGTGCCAGAAGATGAGCCCCTAGGATGGAAGGCACTTTAAAAAATGGTAGCTGCCGCAGTGGTCTGGAATATGCTAATGATTGTTAAGTTGGCAGGACTAAGCAATGTTTTGTTCTATTGCATGCAAAGCCATCAGGAATTGGAGTCAATGCTGATACCCTCTAACAATAGTGGAAATCACTCTAGCTGTCTCAGCACTCCTTCCCCTCAAAAGACACAGCTTGGAAAGTTTGTGGTGCCAAAATGCCCCTTTTGGGGGCAACACACAATCAACAGGAATCAGGGAGGATGGGTTCGGTCTCTCTGACCTTACTTGAAACATTTCTGGAAAGAAGTCTACAATTTCCCTAGAAGATATGCAACAGAATTAAGTCAATTGACGACAACTCAGAAATACTTCCCCATCTTCCTGTGTCACTCTCCCTAATCTCACTTCTGATTTCTGTGACTAACTCCCAAATAAATAACTTGTTCTTCACAAATCCTGCTTTCAAGGAAATGCAGATGAAGACATTCTTTTTGTTCTCATCTGGAAGATGGTTCAATCTCATGAACAAATTACCCCAACTTCATAAGTTCATAATGGTAAACCTTTTGCTGGTCTTTCCCCAAAACTTTTAGAATTGCTTTCTGTGTGGTGTATGCATCCCTCCCATGCAAATCTGGGTATTTCAAGCTATTTTTAGCATCATCTCATTATCTGACTGCCTATGTCATTGTATAATTTGAAGAAAAAATGTTCATTGTTAAATTGCTAAGAAAACCAGACTATCAGGCAACCTTGTCATTTACATGATCTAAAGAAAGTTTATGTCCAGATGTTCAAAGTCAATGTCAAAATTCTATGCATATTTTGTTTGCAGAGAGTGTGATGATATATAATGGTCAAAAAACGACAAAAAACATTAAACCCACTGCCATCAAGTAGACTCCTCCTCATAGTGACGGGCACAGGCTTTCCAGAATTGCAAATCTTTCCAGGAGCCAACAGTCTCGTCCTTCTCCCAAGAAGTAACTGGCGGGTTTGAATCGCCAAATGTGCATTTGATAGTCTATCACCTAAGCCACAGCATCCTCTCAGCTCATTAGGATCTATAATGGAGAAATGAAAAAGATTTCACTTAGGTTAAAAACTGCTTAAATAGAAGTTTTAAAATTGAAAGCTCAGTATTAATTGTCAGACATAGGCATTTAAAGATCATCATAAGAATTTTAATCTTGAATTTTAATTCACTGGGAATGACATAAAAGCAACTCTTTTTTAATACAAAAGTATCCCTTCATTGTTTACAAAAGGCATCTAATTCTTCAATAGCTTTTATTATCCATGAAAATAATAATCAAGGTACTTCCTCTCTTTATCTAAGACATCAGGCTTATTTATGAGTGATAAAAACCTAAGCATCTGTTTTTTTAAATGGAGAATTTCGATACATTATTTAGCTCAATATTGCCTGAAAGAGTTACAATAATTGGCCCACTTAATGGCACTATCAGATTGAGTCTTTTGCTGTCTGTAAATCACTGTTCATCATTTTCATTGTCTTAGAATATAAGCCAGCTGACTTGGATCAGCTGTTCAAATCACTTTGAAAGAAATTTAACACCTCCCCTTCCATTAATAGATTCATAAGATTATTATTGCTTTGAGGTGGGAAGTGAATAGGCATATTGCCCTTGAAATTAAACTGCCACTCAAATCAATGTAAGAACTTACTGAAATTACATTTTTTGAAATTTTTGAAACTTAAAATGATGACTTAAGCATTTGTAGTCCCAAAATTCTCTCAAAATTTCTAAAGTAACAACAGTTTGCTTACATTTAGTTTTTCATTCATGAACTATATACTTTACAGAATTGGCTTTCACAATTTTGTTTCATTAACTAGTAGTTCTGAGTATCCGAGGACTTTTGCTTTTTTTAAAACCAAGGCCCATAAGAGATATTTATAATTAGAACATTTTAGTTCAGTGAATTACATTTAAATGATTACATCTGAATTTACAAAATCACCGCTCTTTTAAAAAATAGCTATTTGTTAGTACATGGTGGTTTCATGATGTAAATTCAGGCTTTCCAACTTCAAGCTTAATAATAAACCAGCTATCTCTTAAGTATTAACATTTCGATGAAAAATACCTTTTTAAAATATCACTATAAGCATTTCAACAAGTGAAATTGAAGAACCCCTCTCCATACCAGTTGCTAGGGGATCAACTTCCACTCATCCTTGCTTTGCCATCATGAGTCAATTCTGACTCATCGCAGCCCTGTAGGACAGGACAGAACTGCCTTGTCCTGGATTGTAAATATTTATAAGAGTAGAAAGCCTCATCTTTCTTCCCATGTGATTGGTGGTTTCAAACTGATAACCTTGTGGTTAGCAATACAATTCATAACTCACTATGCCACCAATATGATTTTCTTTTTCTTTCTTTCTTTTTAAAATCATTTTATTGGGAGCTCATACAACTCATCACAATCCACATATATATCCATGGTGTCAAGAACATTTGTACATTTGTTGCAATCAACCATTATAATTTTCAATAGCTCCATTTTTTATTTCTTTCTTTTAATAGATGTCCAAGCCGTTCCTCTCAGGTTTTTCTGGGTGGACTTGAACCTCCATCCTTTTGGTTAGCCCATCAGAACACTAACCATTTGCACTATTGCAGCATTCAAAGTCAGAAAGTAAGGTGTTTCCTTCATGGAATAGGACCCTACTCAATCTTACCTAAAAGAGATATTGGTGAATTCCCAGCTCTCTGGATATCAGGGGAAAATAGCCTCATTGTGTATGCAAGACAACTGCAGCAACCTGAAAAAACACAACTAATAAAGGACTTGATGTGATTTGTCAAATCAACGATCCATAAAAACAAAAATTCCGGGCTGAGCCCCGGTGGCGCAGTGGTTGTGCACGGGACTGCGGTCCACTGGGATGGAGGTTCAATTCCAGCAGTGGGGCTGAGCCTCCTACTCCCACCACCGGAGAGCAGTGATGCCCACACACACACACACACAAAAAAAATGCCTCTAAAACACAACTTGACAGAATGGACTGCAAAAATTCTGTGGGCGCCGTAATGATTTCTCACGTTAATGGTCCTACATTCACCTGACAAACTACAACAAATCTCACTTATAGGAAAGACGTGACCAATGGTGATGAGGTGACTATTACTAACCTATGGTCCTTCTAGTCATCTCTATGTAACTTCCACCAGATGAATGGGCAGGACCATGCAGACAGTGTGTGTGAAACACGAATAATGGGGATCAGTCAATATTGCCATTCCTTTGGGTTTGAGAATGGAACCTCAGAATCAGGAGGGAAGAGAATCCCGGGACCATCAAGAGAAAGGAGCCACCAGCAGCAAGATCCCCATCTGAAGCGGTGGAAACACAAGAGGCACCAGCAGCCGCAGCCCTAAGGTCGGGACACAGAGCAGAGGAGCCTGTAAAGACCGTGAAGCAAAACAGATCAGTTAGCACGAAGACTAGGAGACAGAGTCTTGGGTTTCCTGACCCGGGGAACAAAGCAGAAGACAAAAGTATCAAGGAAGTCCATTTTCAATGTTCTCTGAGGTTGGTATATTTTCTCTATTTACCTTCAAGGTATTTTCTGTGACTACAAAGTATCAACTCTAATTTATTTTTCACTTTATATGAGTGCCTAGTAGTTCTCTGCTTTCATAGAGCCTCGTTGTCTGTCATCAAGCTGGCAGTATCTTGTCTTAAATGTGTGGAAATGTTTATAAACTAGTGCAAAAATTATTTAACGTGCTACTTTTTTGTTGCTTTGATGTACAGTATGGATATTGCATATGCTAAGAAAATGTATTCTTATTGAGAGTGATGGGATCTGCTAAATTTCTAGCATCTCTGGCTTTGTCTTCTGATATGCATGCATAAAGGCCAGTCTCAAGAATTTAAATCCCATTAAGAATGTTATAAGATTGTTATAGGATTTCAATAAATCAGGAAGAATAGACGAAATGTAGGTACAAGGATAAATAAATTTAAAATATTACTACAAGATCTTATAAAGCTTTATGAAACAAAAGTATCGGAATATGACTATTGCATCTCAAAATACCCTCTCTCTAGGTCTGAGCACATCTGAAGGCAAGGTTTCCATGCCTTGAACACCATCTTGAAGAAATTTGTGATCTTCTGTAAGAACAATAGGCTCAAATATAAGAATTGTGAGGATGGTATAGGACTGGGAATTGTTTCGTTTTGTTGTACAGAGGTTTGCCAGAGTTGAAATTGACTGGATGGCACCTAAAAGCAATAAAGACTCCATGTCAAATATCAGCTTTTGGATCATGGATCCAACATGGATCATGTTGCTCTTAAGTTTTCTTTGAGATTTGGGAGCACAGAGGAATCTTGGTGGGCAAGATCAGCATTATGTGGTGGATGGAGTAATGTTTCCCAATGAAATTCTCACGACAGCCGATGTTACTCTTGAAGAATGAGCAGGTACGTTGTTGTGATGGGGGAAATTTCTCTACACAACTTTCCTGGCTTTTTCCTCATTTATGCAGTCTTCTGAGAGCCCTAATAATATAGCGGTTACTGAGTTCCTAAACCACGAGCTACTCCTCAGGAGAAATGTAAGGCTTTCTATTCCAGTAAAGAGTTCCAATCTTGGAAATCCATAAGGACATGTCTAGCCTCTCCTGTAGGGTTTCTGTAAGTCAGCACTGACTTGATGGCAGTGAGGTATGCAGTTTTCTATTTTCTTAATGCTTCATAATAACCCACTTCCACCCCATGATCTTCCTGTGTTTTGGGGAGGTGGGGGGGAAATCTATTAGGATGATCCTTCTGGAGTCCCCCAAACAGTCACCATAATCTTTTCAAGTGATCTTTTGCTTTGAATTTAAACCGGAATATGTTTTATTATTGAAGCTCTCTAATGAAGCTAAGACCAATGTAATCGAAGAAGCACACCAGCCTCTGTGATCATGAAGTGTTGATGGAATCAGGCATCTAAAACCCAGAACAAAGTCATACCCAATGTGAAGGGGGGGGGGGCATGAAATGGAGACCCAAAACCCATCCGTTAACAATTGGATATCCCCTCACAGAAGGGTCAGAAGGAAGAGAGGAGCCAGTCAGGGTGCAGTATAGCACCGATGAAACACGACTTTCCTCTAGTCCCTTAATACATCCTCTCCCACCCCCCTCCTCTATCATGACCTCAATTCTACCTTACAAATAAGATTAGACCAAAACATGGACACTGCTACAGATAAGAACCTGTAAAATAGGGAATCCAGGTAGTGAAACCCTTCAAGGTCAACAATGAGAATAGAGATACCTAGAGAATAAAGGGGAAGGCAAGGGGAGACAGAGGGAATTGATCACAAGGATCAATATATTACCCCCTCTCAGGGGAACAAACAACAGAGGAGTGGGAATTAATTAATTAATTAATTAAAAAACAAACAGTGTATTACTGAGACAGCATGTCGATGTTCATCCACTGGTTACAGAGACATGCTTAAACAGATGCTGTACGGAATAAATGCATGCAGGTATGAACTAGAATTCTAGGAGCAATACTTCTTTACTTAACCAGCCATGGAGAAGCAATGAATGGGATGTATGATTTGAAAAGTAGGCTTCCTATAAAATTTTCACTTGCTACTTCAATGTGGTCTTAAATTTTTCTGTTTATTAAGATTTTCTTAGAAATGAATACTGTTAAAAAAAAGAAATTAGTACTGTAAGATGTCATTATTGCTTTAGACCAAATGATTTATGTAATGGATCATAATTACTTGAATTTTTAACATTTCTTAATGCATATAATTGATTCCCATTATGTCATTATGCAAAATATATTCAGATTATGTTTTCCACAATGTGGTAAAATGAATAGAAGGCTGAAAAATAATGTAATTAATTCTTCATAATTTCAATATCTTAGGAATTGAATGTCAAAACTGAAGAGCTCTTTGGTAACATCCGATAAAATATTGCCTTTCTTTTTAATTAGCTATCTACTAACCTATAACAGGTCCACATGAAAGAAATGAATTTTTAAAAATCCAACAATCCATAAATCCCAGATGGTATATCAGTTTTTATTAACATCAATTTGACACAGGTACAAACATACTGGTCAGTATTTCAATGGAAAAGATCTTGAATATATGTAATAAATTTGTTTGCAAATTAAACTAGGCACAGTAGTGCAAGGCTTCTTTTCAAATAGTGGGATTCTGTAAAAAAAAAAAACTTTGTGGAAATTGGAAATATTTGTTTCCTCATGTCTGATTTCTTTTCTTTTTCAAAAGCAATATACAAAATTCTTACAATCGTTAATAGGAAACAACACCCTTAGAATAACAGATGAAGGAGCTGTCACACATAATTTTATTATTTCAAGTACTTGGAAAATTCTTTCCTACTACTTTAGTTACCTCAAATATAATTAATCTATCAATCAAAATTTAATAGGTTATTTAGCTCAGTAGAAAAATCTCCTATTCTCAAGGAGATTATAATCTAACTACTTATCCAGAAATCTTAACTGGTGTACTAGCAAAACTCATATATACTTAATTTATTAAATTAAAATCCTGAAAGTTGTGACTGATCAGATTGATGAAAAGATATTTCCAGACATTGTTATTGGAGTTAGCTGGCATCAAGTAGGCTCCTGGTTGATAGTGACCCAGGTGTTACAGAATTGGGCTTTCTTGGCTGTACTTTTTGCTTCTAAATTTTTTTTCTTGTTACTGAGACTTACAAAAAAGGCACAGAGGTAGTGTTTGACTTTCTCTGACTTCACAAGGGGGAAGGGGGAAAATCACCATCCATCCTTGGCCAAGTCCTATGACTCTGAGGGCAGACAGAGTCCATCCTCCATGGTGCTTTTGTTGTTGCTGTTGTTTTGCCATATTCTGACACCAGCTTTCCTTCCCACAGATCTCTTCTCTCCTGGGTTCCATAATCCATTGTGATGTCCACACAGATGATTATGGGGCTTACCAGAAAAATGAACAGCTTGTCATTCAGGATCAGAAATCGGATCAGACTGGCTTTTTCTCCCAGGAAGGATAGCTTCTTGTCAGCCATAACATTCACAGCCCTAAGCCCTTGGTGTTTTAGCCAGGTAACCTCTGCTTTTCTCAGGCAAGTGTTAAAAATCTCCTTTAGTGAAGCCGATATGACTGAAGGCTCCAGGCTGAAGGCACTCAGCTCAAGTGCCCACAGGTCTGACAATTAGCTTCCCTGATTCAATGTCGGGAAGTTTCCAAATCCAGAAGGTAGTCTCCTGACCAAAGGCACTCGGCTTCATTCACTCTGAGAGGTGGGAAGCTTGCTGTTCTGCTGTACCCTGTCTTGTACACTTGGTTCTGCAACCTCTGCTGATAGATTGCCACCACTTCTTTTTTTTCCCTACCATTTTGCCTAGCATTTCACTCTGCAGTGACATCAAGGTCTAGAGAAGCACGCTGCACTCTGGTCCTACTTTTCTGAGGGCCACAAGATTCTCCCATTCCAACTTCTGAGGTGGTTCATTTTATATCTAGTAAATTGACAATCTGACCACCCTCTTTTTAGAGTCAAAGGGCAATGGAAATGTGACTGATGAGTAGCTACTTTCTCAAATAGAGTAGACTTTGGGATGTAAATGGAATAAAGTCTGTGGGAATGGTGTCTTCCAGCTCTTCATTTGTTGAAGGGACACAATTCAGGTTAAGAAGAAATAGCCACAAAAATTTAATAATCAGTACTTGAAATGTACAAAGTATGAATCTAGGAAAATTGGAAGTCATCAAAAATGAAGTAGAATGCATGAAGATAGAAATCCTAGGCATTAGCAAACTGAAAAGGACTGAAATAGACCATTTTGAATCATAAAATCCTATGATTTGCTAATAAGGGAATTATAAAATCAAAGAGATTGGCATAGAATTTGTTCTCAGAAAAGACATTTCAAGATATTTTCTGGAGTAAAATGCTGTCTATAAAGTCTATGTGACTTCTAGGAAATCCTATCTCAACAACTATTACTCAAATATATGCACAAACCACTAAGCATTGTGAGGTAGAAGTTGAAGAATTTTACCCACATCTTCAGTCTGACATTGATCAAGTGTGCAGTTAAGATGCATTGAAATGCAAAATTTGGGGGGAGGGAGTAGAAGAAACTGTATTTGGACAATGTAGTCTTGATGATAGAAACAAACCCAGAGATCGCATGATAGAATTTTGCAATACCAATGACTTTTTCACAGCAAATACCTTTTCATCAGCACAAACAGAGACTATACAAATGAAGTACCCCAGACGGAGCACACAGAAGTCAAATTGACTATATATTTGGGAATAGAAGTTTAGGAAGCTCAAAATCAGTAGCTGAAACCAAGCCAGGTTTTGACTGTGGAACAGATCATGTATTTATGACACGTAAGAACAGGTTGAAGCAAAAGAAAATTTTTGAAAGTGCACAGAACCGAATTTTGAGAACATCTCAGTAAGAGACTTGACTCCCTGAATACTAAGGACAGAAAAACTGATGAGTTGTGGGAGGAATGTGGCAGTTATATAATCTGTCAACTTGAAGAAGGGATGGAGTCAAGCCCGTCAATCAGGTCACAGCTTGATGACCTCACTTGGAGGCATGTCAGAAATAAAATAGCTCACTGAAGGCCAGATAGACTCTCTGCTACTCATTCCTGTTGACAAGCCACAAAGAGTCATGCAGCTGGAGCCAGAGCCTTGAAGCTGGAGGAGCCAAGTGGAGATCCATGCCAATGCTGAGATACTTCTACCACCACTGGATCCACAAGACTTTCCACCCACTGGCTTTTGATCTTCCTGCCTTTGGTATCATTACATATGCTGTGTGAGACTAAAAAAGAATTTATAGACTTCTATCAGATATATGGGCTAGTATCAGACTTTTGGACACAATCGAGACTGAGTTGGGAGGTTTCCTGAATATACAAATATTCTTTGATTTAAAATTCTCTATTACACTCATATGAGTGTCTGGACTTATTTCTCTCGCTAACCCAGACTAGCACAGAAGACATTAAGAAAATCATACATGAAGAAAGCAAATGATATTAAGAAGAGAGGAAAGAAAGAAAGTGTGCAAGTGGATGTCTGAAGAGCCTTTGAAACTTGCTCTTGATTATAAAGTAGCTAAGGCAAATGAAAAAATGATGATGCAAAAAATTGAATAATGCATTACCAAGGACAACTCAAGATGACAAAGTAAAATATTATAATCAATGTGGGAAGACCTATAATTAGAAAACCAGAAGAGACAAACACATGCAGCCTATCTTAAACTGAAACAATTCAAGCTTCAAGTTGAAAAATTTAAAGAACCTATGAGCAAAATATTGAATGATGCAGGAATAAAAAGAAGAGGGAAAGAATGCACAGAATAACACTGTAATCAAAAGAACTATTTGGTAATACCCCATTTCAAAAGATAGCATATGAGCAAGACCAAAGGATGTTGAAGGGAAAAATCTAAGCTGCACTGAAATCATTATGAAAAATAAGGCTCCAGGAATTGATGAAATACTAATTGAAATGCTCCAATGAACTGATGGAGCACAGGAAGAATTCATTTGACTATGACAAGAATTTTAAGAAAACTATTTGGCCATCTGAATTGAAGAGATCCATATTTATGCCCATTCCAAAATAAAGTGGCCAAGCAAAATGTTCAAATTATAGAATAAAATCATTGGTATTATATGCAAGTGTGTTGGGGTGGATTGACTAGAGAAATCCAGAGACACTCATACTTGTAAGAAAGAACTTTATATCAAGAAGTAACTCTGGCTGAGCTCCAGTGGTGGTGTAGTGGTTGTGCGTGGGACTGTGGCCCAGTGGGTTGGAGGTTCAAATCCAGCAACAAGGCTGGGCCTCCTACTCCACCACCAGAAGGCAGTGATGCCTCAAAAAAAAAGAAGTAACTCTGTATCAGGAATACATCCCAGCCTAATCCAGTTCAAGTCCATAAATCCATAATTCTCTCTTCAGACTTGTGCAGACAAACAATGATTCGAAATGCATGAATTTCACAGGCTGGTGGTTGGATCTTGTAGATCCAATAGGGGTGGATGCATCTCCACGACAGGTTGGTCTCAGAGGGCTCCCCAGCATGGAGGTAAATAGGGAGGTTCCCAGACCATCCTCAAAAGAAAGGCCACACCCACAAGGAGGCACCATCAGATTGTGACCACTCCCAAGTATTTATATCTTCAAGTTGACATGAGATTAACTGTCACAGCAAGTAAAATTTTGCTGAAGATCAACTAACAGCAGTTGCAGTGATTCAAGCCAGATTCAAAAGAGGGGATGGACCAAAGGATGTCATTGTTGATGCCAGATGGCTTTTGGCTGAGAGCAGAGAATACCAGAAAGATGCCTGTTTGTGTTTTATTGACTATGCCAAGGCATTCAACTGTGTGGATTATAAAAACTATGAATATCCTTGAGAAGAATGAGAATTCCAAAGCACTTCGTTGTGTAGAATATGTACATGGATCAAGAGGCAGTTGTAAGGACAGAACAGGGGCATACAACTGGTTTAAAATCTGGAAAGATGTGTGACAGGGTTGTCTTCTCCCACCATAGTTATTCAGCTTGCATGCTGAGCAAATTACCGGAGATTATATGAAAAAGAATGTGGCAGCAGGCTTGGAGGAAGGCTTGATAACAACCTAAAATGTGCAGATGGCATAACCTTGTTTGCTGAATCTCAGGGGAACTTGAGACAGTTACTGATGAAGATCAAAGATTATAGCCTTCAGTATGAGTGACAACTCCATGTCAAAGAGACCAAAATTCTCACAGATGGACCAATAGATAGCAGAGACATGGAAGTTGGCAAAGACTTGGTCTGGTTGAAGTCTGCAATCAAAGCTCATGCAAGCAGCAGTTAACAAATCAGAGAATTAGTTACCTTAAGCAAATCTGCTGCACAAAGCTTCTTTAGAGTACTGGATAGCAGGGATGTTCCTTTGATGAATAAGATGCACCTGACCCAAATCGTGGTATTTTTCATTGATTCATATGCATGTGAAAATTACACATTGGACAAAAGGAAGGTAAGAACAGAATTGATGCATTTGAATTGTGGGACTGGGGAAGAATATTGAAAATACCATGAAAATAATGCTAAACGGACAAGACAATCTGTCTTGGAAGGAGTAGAGGCAGAGTGTTCTTTAGAGGCAAAGATGGTGAGACTTCATCTTCCATACTTTGAACATGTTTCAGGACACTGTGATTGGTAAAGTAGAAGGTCAGCAAAAGAGAGCAAGACACTGAGCAAGATGAAATGACACTGTGGCTACAACAATGAGCTTAAGCATAGGAACAATTGTAAGGATTGTGCAAGGCCAGAAAGTATTACATTTTGTTGTTTGGGTGGTTATGCATATGGCACCTAACACCAATAATTTGATTGATCATGTCTAATGATGTTGTCGGCGTTAAAGACCATCTGGTCAGAAGAGTCATACCATGAAAATTCATGGTAGCAGGAGCCCTAGTAGGACGGTGGTTATAGGTCAGGCTGCTAACCACAAGTTCCACAGGGCAAAGCCATCAGTGGCATTGTGGGAAAGACATATGGCTTTCTCTCTATATAAAGAGTTACAGTCTCTGGCGGAGCCCTGGTGGCCTAGTGATTGTGTGCAGGAATGCGGCCCACAGAGTTGACAGTTCAAATCTAACAGCAGCTCTCCAGAAGCAAGGCTGGGCTTCCTACTCCCACCAGGGCAGTGATGCCACACAAAGAGAGAGAGAGAGAGAGAGTGTTACAGTCTCAAAAATCAACACAGGCATTCAACTATGCCCTATAGGCTCACTTAATATCAGAACCGTTTACATGGCAGTGAGAGAATGAGTAAAATAAGACTATGAACAGCAAAACATATACAAATTCAACAGTTCCTATATGCTTAATTTGGGGATACTAACACTGTCTTTGAGTTGTGCGACCACGTTCCTTTTTTGATCCTCCATCATTCACCTAAAATTCCTGTCCCAGGTTCCTATCAAATCCTTCAAGTTGCTTTTGTAAATTGGATCCTAAATAGATGATTCTTGTGTATAATGCTCAAGGCAGACTTTTTTTGCTAGTTAAGCTAAACTAGTGTTTGTTTTTGAATAGGGCTCCATTTTCCACCTGACAAATCTGACATACGAATCAACTTAAGGGTCTCAATCAGCTGTTCTCAACCTGTATGTCATGACACCTTTGGGGTCGAAAAACCCTTTCACAGGAGTCGCCCAGTTCATAACAGTAGCAAAATTATAGCCCTGAAGTAGAAACAAAAATAATTTCATGAGGGAGATGGTATCACCACAAATGAGGAATGGTCATGGCATTAGGAAGGTTGAGAATCACTAGTCTAAAGCAATATGGAAATATTCAGACAATTTAAAATATTTGAAATACACAAGTGTATTCTAGAAACTCCAGGAATTATTTGCAAAAAGCAAAAACATTCAAAATACACAAGTGTATTCTAGAAGTTCCAGGAATTATTTGCAAATGTGAAAACATGGGAGCATCCATATAGTGCATGGCTCCATTGTATGTCACTGTATTGCAATTTATGAATGATACTTCTATTACAAATGGAAGATTGAGCTCTGTGTTGAGCAAATGTATCAGTGCCACTTTCTAATAATATGTGCTCACTTCATATCTCTGTGTCATGCTTTGGTACTTGTGACTGTACTTCAAACTTGTTTATACTGCTGTTGCACATTTTATCATAAACTGCAGTATAGTGTAAACATGACTTTTACGTGTACTATTCATGCCAAGAAGCTTATATACTCATTTTATTATATTTGATTTATTGAGACTGCCTGAAACTAAACTTATCTTACAAGTAAGCCTCTAAATATTCAATACAGTAATATTAGTAACTGTTAAAGTTTTCATTTGCAACCTCCCCCTGCTCTGCCTTCTCTTTACACAGGTTGTGATCATACTCCTATTCTCTGCCATGGAATGTTTACAAAATAATGCAGGGTAGATAGAGGTGCACTCTTCATATCTTCATGTATCTTTATTAAAACCCATAAAGTGCTCTAAAATTAGACTGCGGTCTGTCTATCTACTAATGATTATTGGGTTGTGACTTGGATTGCTTACTGCAAGGTTAACAACTCAAAAATACCAATCACCTGGCAGGACAAAGATGAAGCTTCCTACTGCTGTAAAGATTTATAATCTGGCACTCCCAGGAACAATTCTACTCTATCCTAAAGAGTTCATTTGAGGCAGAATTGACTTGATGGTGGTGAGTGCCCCTTTAAGTGAGCAAAATTTATAGCATATAAATAATAAGCATATTTTTATTATTTCAAATATTCTTCAAAAAGCTGCAGCAGCATGGTACCAGTATGGAGTAAGACAGGAAGAATTATAGTACTACAAAGTTGGCATGGCGACCCATTCCTACCTTTAATGCCTAAAATCTCGACAACAAACACTAGATCCAGGACATGAGGTACTCTTTAAACAGAGGCTGGATCCATGATTGGATAAACCCCAATCCAATATCTAGAGTCTTTTTCTTTTGAAAGAAAATCAGAACAAAGCATCTTGTCTGGGATCTGACTCAGCATTTCACCTGGCTCTTTCTGCATTATCTACCAGCCTTGCACTTCTCTGGACTAACATAAGTTCCTTTGGCTGCACTGGTCATAAGCACAATATGATATTGAGATGCACACACCAATCTTTGAGCTTTTGGGGTAAATATGATTGCTTAAATATCCAGACCCTTTGAGAACTCAATTTTCAACATTTGTGATCTTTGTCCTCTCCAAATCAAGAGGCTCCAGCCAGTCTTAATAAAATTCACTTAAAATTCTGCTTTTACACTTTTCATGATGCTAATTAATTCATCCACCCCATTATCACACATCTTTCTAAATGTCAAACAGGATGCAGCTGACTAGGTCATCGCCAGTAGTTATAAGTTCATGGACACACACATTTGCCTTGAGAGGTGTCAATTGGGGCTAAAGTTTGACTTTTCATGCTTCCTTTACTTGGAAGTCAATAATTGTATAGAATGTTCACATCCACAATTTCACTACATGTCAAAATTTCTGAACATCAATGATGAATGTTGTTAAATGCTGACATATAAATTCTTTATTACTTTGTATAACTATTCTTTTGTTAAAATGGTTTATATAATTTTACCTTTTTTTTTCAATATCTGTCCTCATTTGGGAATAATGGGTATTCTAAAATACAGTAATATTTGGGGTCTCTTAGACACTGAACCTGAACCAGGAATTTTATCCTAGGGAGTGTGCTTCAGGAAGAAACAGAACGGGAGGGAGCGAAGGTGAAAGAGAGGGCGAGAACAGGGGTGTGTCAAGGAGGATTTGAGATCAAGCCTAGCCTTAGTCAGCTCCCACAATTATTTCTGAATAAGTTTTTTAAAATCTCACTGTCATTGACTCAATTGTGACTCATGGTGACCCCAAAGGGCAAGAGAAAACTGCCTCTGTGGGTTTCCAAGATTGTGCCTCTTGACCAGAGGAGAAAGTCCGGCCTTCTTTCTCAGAGTGGCTAGTGGTTTCAAGGTGTTGTCCCTGCAGTTAGCAGCCCAGCACTTAACCACTATGCCACCAGTGCTCCTCACAATAAGACAGACACACAGATTTTCTCCACCTTAAGGCCAAGGAGTTATTAAGTTCTTTCCTATCTGCATCTATATTGAAGGATTTCTTGTGGCAAAATTGGTTATGATGTGAGTTATTAACAATAAGATCAGTAGTTCAACTCCACCAACTTTTGCATGAGAGAAAAATGAGGCATTCCAGTCCCATAAAAGTTTACAATCTCAAGAAATGAGGAGAAGTTTTACCTATTGAGTTTCCATGACTTCAAATTTATTCAACCTTGAATGAGTGTCCAGGGACTGACAGAGTTTTTTGCACATCTCCCAAAAGTTACCTAACTCCCACCTAAGAACTGCCATGAAGTAAATGCCTATTCATAAAGAGCCCATGAGTATGAGAATATAATTGTACAACATAGGGTTTTTGTGTCAGTTCGGGTAGACTAGAGAAATAAATTCATGGACATGCATATGTATATAAGGGAATGGTTTATATACAAGAAGAATGGAACTCTGAGAAAACATCCCAACAGTACAGTCCAAGTCCATAAGTCTGATATTAGCCCATATGTCCAATACCAATCCATAAGTCCTCTTCAGACAAAGCACATGCAATGACATCAGGGCAATCACAGGCTAGTGGGTGCAGAGTCTTGTGCATCCAGTGATGGTAGAAGCATCTCATCACTGACAAGAGTCTCCATGTGGCTTTTGCAACTTCAGAACCTGGTTCCATCAGGGTAAGCCCAAGTGGATTCTCCTCTGACTTCTCCAGGACTCAGGTTCTATCAGCATGCTGCCATCTTGTCTTGTCAGTAGAGCATCTCCCAGAGACTGAGTTGATGGTCTCTAATCTTCATGGGGGAAATATTGTGAGATTTCCCAGAATTCTTAGAGAAAGCCATGTCCACACAGAGGTTTCATTGGCTATCTCCAGATTGACAGCCTAGACTCTACCACTACACTCTTAATCAAATTGGCACCAGAGTACATGACTGCCACAACTTTCTACTCCAGTTAATTGTTCTATAGGGTCACTGCTCTATTCTATTGGGTATTTAGCCCTTTTCAGCATCTATCAAAACCTTCTTCTTTGCTCATTTCTCATGTCATTGATTACTTGTATACAAGTAATCTTTCAATGGATTAACTTCAATTGAATAGGTATTCAAGAATCAAGGCTATTTAAAGGAGGGTCAAATGGATTTAAGCATACACCAACTCTGTCCCTTGCTCTCCTGTGTCTGTGCATGTTTATGACTGAGCCCATCATTTAGGGACCATTATTGGGCACCAAGGCTACATCCTGTTCTTCCTTGTTGCTACATCAATAGAAGATACAGAATAAAAACAAGGGTTATGAGGTCTGCTACAAACCCCACTTGAAGGGTTGCTATAGAATTTGGAATATATTTTGTACATGTCTGTACTAGAGACAGTAAATGCAGATTAAGAATAAAAATAGCATCTAAGAGTATATATCTAATCATTGGTGATCATGGCACCATCTAGTCAATTTCAACTCATAGCTACCCAATGACATAGAGTATAACTTTCCCATAGGATTTTCTATGGTGTAAGTTTTATGTAAGCATATCACCATGTCTTCATTCCAGTGGACCAGCTAGTGGGTTTGAATCCCCATGCTTTCCATTAGCAGTCACACAGTCACTCATTTGACCACCATATGTCCTTGAAGAACTGCAAATATACAAGTTCTACAGCAGTACAATATCTGTACTATATTTCTTCACAATATTTGTGAAGAAATGCATTCTATGGATTGCTACATAGGCTTAGAAAGCTATAAAAATCACACTCTTCAGAGATGCATCGACTATTTCCAGACAAGTATTATGGAAGGATTTGAGGTTATATAAAAAGTGTGCCTTTTTCATGAATCATGGAAGGTGAAGTTGAAAGATAAATGCAGGCATTAACTTGGAGATTAAAGATTTTCCTCTCAAGGAGTGGGTCCATGTTACTGGCACACCAGCCTCCAGCCAACTTTGAAATTTATCTCCTTTCTTCTCTCAGAGTTCTTTTCTTAAATCCACTTCATGTAGGAACTCTGACACATCTCCTTCATCATATATAGTTTTAGCTGCACAACCCTTGGTTATATCAAGCACAATATTGAAAGTTCTTTAGGGCCTTAAATTATTTTGTCTTTTTAGCAGCTATGTGTTTCTTTAAAAGGAGATACTCATAAAATTTAATTCAACTCAACATTTGATGCCAAATGAGGCACAAAAACTTGACTACTGCCACACAACTACTTAGTAGGTGGTTGTAAATTATTGCATAACCTTTCTACCCTAATCACTAATTTCTCCTGGTAGATTGTATATCAAACAATTATATTTCCTCTCATTTGAAGTTTCTTTATCCCGGAAGCCCTTTATGATACACAACACTAAACTACTTATACCATTATATTGTTCACTTTTCTGTTTGGTTACACTGTACCTGGAAAACCCTTCATCCCATCCTAGTCCCTTTCCAGTTCCACCCCCTACTAATTCCTACCTTACAGAAAACTTTGGTGTGCCCAAGCTGAGTTGGGAACATCTGACCTGCACCAAGTTTATATATATATATATAAATATATATATATATAATTTTTTTCAATAAGAAGTTTCTAGCCAACACACAGGAGGAGAGAACAAAGGGACCAACAGTGTGGGGTGGGGGGAGGGCATGGGAGAGGAAGAGGTGGAGGTGGAGGAAAGGACATAGGGGTTAACAAACTCAGGGACAAGAGCAGAATAATTGATCCAAAATCGATGACAAAGATGGTGGAAGAGGCCTGACAGGGCTTAATCAAGGACAGTGAAACCGAGGGGAATTACTGAAGCCCAAATGAAGGCTGAGCATGATAGTGTGGCAAGAGGAAAATAAAAGAAAATAGAGGAAAAAACTAGGAGGCAAAGAGCATTAACAGAAGTCTAAATACAGGTATGTACATATGTAAATATATTTATATATGACAATGGGGAAATACATCTATGTGTATATATTTATAGGTTTAGTATTAAGGTAGCAGGTGTACATTGGACCTCTACTCAAGTACTCCACCAATGCAACATCACTTTGTTCTATTAAACTGGCGTTCCATGATGCTCACCTTCCTGGCATGATTGCTGAAGATAAAGCGGGTGCATAAACAAAGTGGTGAAGAAAGCTGATGGTGTGCAGCTATCAAAAGCTATAGCATCTGGAGTCTTAAAGGCTTAAAGATAAACAAGTGGCCATCTAGCTGAGAAGCAACAAATTCCACATGGAAGAAGCACACCAGCCTGTGTGAACATAAGGTGTCAATGCTGTCAGGTTTCAGGCGTAAAAGAATAAAAAATCATATCGTTGTGAGTGAAGGGGAGTGCAGAGTGGAGACCCAAAATCCATCTGTAGGCAACTGGACATCTCCTTACAGAAGGGCCACAGGGAGGAAATGAGCCAGTCAGGGTGCAGTATAGTAATGATGAAGCATATACATTTCCTCTAATTCTTTCATGTTTCCCCCTCCCCACTATCATAATTCCAATTCTACCTTGCAAAGCTGGCCAGACCAGAGGATTTACACTGGTACAGATAAGCGATGGAATCCAGGACATAGATAAACCTCTCAGGACTAAAAATGAGAGTTGGTAAAGGGAGACATCAGACAGTGTAAGACATGACAAAATAATAATTTATAAATTATCAAGGGTTCATTAGGGAGGGGCCTCGGGGAGTGAGGGGAAAAATGAGAAGTTAATACCAAGGGCCCAAGTAGAAAGAAATGTTTTGAGAATTGTGAAGGCAACAAATGTAAAAATGTGCTTGACCCAATGGATTGATGTATGGATTGTGATATGAGACTTATGAGCCCCCATAAATAAAGTGATTTAGAAATGAAAAGAAAAAAAGAAGTATGTATCCTGTATAGCTTTATTTTCACCCACTATTCTTGTATTGAATGAGTAGATTGGCAGTTGAATCAATTGGTGTACGAATGCATTAACAAGCAATGTGAACAAGAATTTCTAATGGGAGGTTATAAGCAGTGTTCTTAGAAGTCACTAAGAAATGAAGACAAGACAGGCAGTGAAGGGGCTACATGCTGACCTGCTAACCTCAGGGTCAGTCGTTCAAACCAGCCTTCCAGCCTGTGTGAATAAGATGAGACTGACTACTCCCATAAAGATGTAAAGCCTTGGAAACCCACACAAAAGTTCTGCAATGTCTTCCAGAGTCTCTATGATCAACATCAACTCAACGACAGTGAGTTTGAGGATTTGGGAGCTTGTGGAGGGAGTCGCAGCATGCAGGGGAGGGGTGGTATTAAAAAGAAATGATGATATTTACACCTCCTCCTCACTTATCAGACATCTCATTATCTGACATTCTGTTGCTGTTGTTAATTGCCATCACCTGGCTCTAACGCATCATGACCCTGGGTACAACAGCAGCCCTGTCCGGTCCTGTACCATCCTCCCAACTTTTCCTATTCTTGAGTCCATTCTGTGTCCATCCATCTCTGAGAATCTTCACCTCCTGCACTTCCCCGCCACGTTACCAATATGATGTCCTTCTCCAGAGACTGGCCTCTCCTGGCAACATGGTCAAAGGTCATGGATCTTCATCTCCTGCACTTCCCCGCCACGTTACCAATATGATGTCCTTCTCCAGAGACTAGCCTCTCCTGGCAACATGGTCAAAGTCTCATCTCGCTTGTCTCTAAGGAAGACTGTGGCCATACTCTTTCCAAGGTTGATTGGCTTGTCTTTTTAGCAGGCCATGGTGCTTTCATTCTTCTTCTCCAGCACTGTAATTCAAATGCATCAGCTCTTCTCCTGTCTTCTGCAGTCAATGTCCAGTTTTCACAAGTTCATGAAACAAAAGAAAATACTGTGGTTTGAATCAGGTGCACCTTAGTCTTAAAAAAAAAAAAACTTCACTTTTCAGTACTCTAAAGAAGTCTTGTGCAGCACATTTACGCAATTCAATGCGTCATTTCATCTCTTCCATGAGCATTGATTGTCAATATACCCAAGACAAAATCATTGACAGCTTTTTCCCTCCAATTATCGTGATGCCACCTACTGGTTCAGTTGTGAGGACCTTGGTCTTCTTGACATTGAGTTGTAATCCATGCTGAAGACTGCATTTACAATAAGAGTAAAGACCTATTGTCTCATTATTGTGTGCATTAACAATGCACATTTAGCAGCAATGGATGCCAAATGCCTGATGAGAGTGTGTCAACCTGTGGGGCCATGATTCTTGGTTTGGGAATTATGCAGAGCTGCGATTTGGCAGTTAGGTAGCTTGCAATCTGGTGAAGGCATACTCCATGTTGTGATCCAACACAATCAGCCTCCATTTTCCCATAACACTGATATATTTTTAACACGGATTTTTACATAAGGACCTGGTCTTTGCAACATAACCATGCCAGTAAATGAGGAATGGATACATTCAGATAATCAAGAAGGATGCAGGTTACTTGTTATCTTCGGTTTCTGCCTTAGGCAGCTACAAATAGGTCTGCTGCAAATAAAGTCGTTACTACACTGTAGACCTCCATCTAGACCAGTGGTTCTTAACCTTCCTAATGTTGTGACCTTTAATGCAGTTTCTCATGTTATGGTGACCCCCCAACCATAAAATTATTTTTGTTCCTACTTCATAACTGTAATTTGGCTGCTGTTATGAATCAGGTGATCCCTGTGAAAGGGGCGTTCAACCTCCCCAAAGGGGTCATGGCCTACAGGTTTAAAACCACTGATCTAGTCCCTGGGAGGTCGTTGGCTTGATTTCCTAATGCTGCTATAACAGAAATACCAAACTGGGTTGCTTTAAAGGATAGAAATATATTTTCTCCTTGTTCAGAAAGAGAGAAGTCCAAATTCTGAGTGTGGCTCCAGGCGGGAATCCTTCCTTATCGATTATAGCTTCTTATAGCTGCCTATCCCGGGAGGCCCCAGGGCTGCAGATGCATCTCTTCTCTCCTCCGGAGACAGCATCTGTCTTTCCCCCTTTGTATTCACACATCACTGTGTGCATGCTATTCTTTTTATCCCACAGCACTGATGAGTTTTAACGAATATCCTACACTGACAATGGCCCTCTTAATAGAGAACCCCCTGTTCTAAAAAGGATCACATGTCCAGGTATGGGCGTCAGGACTTTAATAGGTGTGTAAGGGACAAAAAATTCCATTCATAGCAATCTAAAACTCCAAACCGCTGACATCCAGTCAATACCGACTCGAGAGCCTGTAAGAAAGGATAGAACTGCCCCCACTGGTTTCCAAAACTGTCATTTTTAGGGGGGTCGAGGCATCACTGCCCTCTGGTGGGAATGGGAGGCCCAGCCTTGCTCCTGGAGAGCTGCTGCTGGATTTGAACCGCCAGCCCAATGGGCCGCAGTTCCGCGCACAACCACTACGCCACCAGGGTTCAACCCCAACATTGTCATTTTTGGGGGGTTTTTTTTGTTTTTTTTGGGGGGGAAGGGGGCATCACTGGCCTGAGGTGGTGGGAGTAGGAGGCCCCAGTCTTTGCTCCGTTGAGCTGGAATCGAACCTCCATCCCAGTGGGCCACAGTCCCCATGTGGTTGTGCCACTACGCCGCCACCGGGGCTCAGCCAAGATTGTCATTTTTTATGGGAGAAAAAAGTCCCATCTTTCTCCCACAAAGCAACTAGTGGTTTCAAACATCTGATCCATGACTAGCATTCCAAGGTGTAACCATTACTCCATCAGGGCTCCTTTAGAAACCAGTGACCACTAAAGCTACCCACTGCTAATTTCCACCTTCATCTGTCAAACACATTCTTGTAAGAATCCTAAGTTTTCTGAATATATAGTCGCTGTGTTAATAATTATTGAGCACTTACTCTACACAACTACTGTACTAGGTACTGGACAGCTTTAGTAGACACAAGAAAATGTGTTAGAGTAATGAAAGTGGAATCACTAACTCTTCACCTTCCCAACAATTAAAGCCACTGAATCTATTGTCTATAGGACATAACAGAACTTATCCATAGCTTATGCAGCTTCTGAGCCTGAAAATCTTTATGGGAACAAAGACCTCCATCTTTTTCCCACAGAGAAGTTGGTGAGTTCAGAGGTAGGATGAAAGTCTGGCCCACAGATTATCAAAGGCAACCATTAATGCTAGTTACCACCACACACCTTACCAAAGAGGAGCAGTTCCAGACATCACATTAGGGGTGAGTGAATAAAATGTTTAACCAATATGGCCCAGTAATAACGCTATAAATATCCAAATGGTCCTTGGCAGAAAAAAAGGTCCCCAAACCCCAGAACACTGGCATTATGGTTAGTAGCAGCCTAGTGTTTCTGTCACTATGTGACCAGGATTCTTTTCTCCAACTACAGGAAGATCAAAAGAAGGCAGAAATAATTCAGACAAAAAGATTCTCATCTAAGTCATTCACTGGAGATAACACAGACTGGGCATTCATTTCTCGCTGGCCTACTTCCAAGGCTCCCATTTGAGCTCATGAAGACTCAGTCTGTTTCAATGAATTGTGATCTATACTTGAGCATTATGCTTACTTAACCAGATTAAAAGTCCTTGTTCTGATATTATATAATCCCATTTGTATAAAATATCTAGAATGTACAAGTTTATAGATATCATAGTGATTACCAGGGACAGTGAGGAGAGAGAGGAGAACTCAAAGGTTGGGTACACTGAGCTTGTGTTAAGATTGATGATTAAATTGGGGAATAAGTCAGGGTGAAAGCTGGACAACACAATGAACATAATCCATGTCAATTAACTAGCCATGTAAATACTAATGAAATAGCAAATGCTTTGTAACCATATAACATGAACTACCAAATTAAAAATAATAATCTTTATCTAAAACAAATATAGTTTTGATAACAAACAAGAATTTATTAAATGCTATGTCATAATGTCCTAAGCACTTAGCATATGTTACCTCTCAGTTTTAGAACAAGTCCCTAAATAGTTGGTGTTGTACTCATTTTCATATAAGATTATATAAAATCTAGCATAGCTAACCCACATGGAATCACCCTGTGGGGATTGCTGGACCCAGATTTTATGTCATATGTGTGTGGCTGTGCAATTCTATGCTCAATGTCTATACTTATGATCTCCAGGTCCAGTTTGATAGAAGTGCATAAAAGCAGTATAAATGAAGGGATACAACAGGAAGAACATGAAAATGTCCTGACTCAGTGTATCAAAATGAAGCACTCTGGAAAAACTTTTCCAATCTTTTACCCTAATGCCATGGAGAAGGACAAATGATTCCAATTCAGGCTGTCTGCCTGGAGAGGGAGCTTTAAAACCTTATTCCAGTTAAGCAAGCTATAGAATGCTCCCAGGTTAGTGCCTTTCAGGAAAGAAAAAAAAACATACTATTGTCCCTTAATGCTGTCAGTTTTATTCCACATAGAACTGGTGCCATCTAGGAAGCATTGCAGCAACCCACAAACCACCACAATATGGCAAACTGACAGATGATGGTAGAAAAAATGATGAATCAAAATTCCTGAACAGAAGATTTCAAAGGATAGCTCATGAAAACAAACTGAAAGCATTCTAATAAAATGTACAAAGTTTGCAAAGCAAAAGAGAAGAATACTCACAGTATTTCCTAAGCTGAAGGTACTAAAAAAGATTCAAATCTCAATTTGCAATATTGAAGGATTCTGGGGGAAAGATATTGGACGTATAAAACTGAGAGAGAAGACTGTAGAGTCACTGTAGCAAAAAATAATGAGTCACGGTTCAAACATTATAGGAGGTAGCATATGATTAAGAACTTATGGTACTGAAGAAAGAAGTTCACACTGCTCCGAAGATGCTGACCTTTGGGAACTGATAGAATACCAAATGAGATGATGCTTCCACAAATGGAAGCAATGCTATAGGCACTTACTTGTCTGTGCCAAGAAATTTAGAAGACAGCTACCTGATCAACCAACTGGAAGAGGTGAGTATTTGTGCCTATTCCAATAAAAAGTAATCCAACAGATTCCATAAATAATTGCACATTGCCATTAGCAACACAGACAAGTAAAATTTTACTAAAGATAATTCAAAAACTATTGCAATAGTACATGTACTGAGAATATCCAGACATTCAGGACAGATTCAGACGAGAGCTCGGAATAAGGAATATCATTGCTTATGTCCGATGGACCTTGGCTGATAGCAAGGAATACCAGAAATATATTTACTTGTATTTTATGGACTAGGTAAAGTCATTTGACACTGTGGATCATAACAAACTATGGATAGCATTTTGAAGAATGTAAATCCCAAGATATTTCATTGTGTTCATGCAGAATCAGTACCTATCTACCAGAGACAGCCACTCAAACAAAAGAAAGAAGTACTGCTTGGTTTAGAAAAAGGAAATGTATGTGTCAGGATGATATCCTCTCACCTGTTAAGTGGTAGTTATATATTATGTCAAGTAGACATTCCTGGCGAGAGGTGGAGTTCAGCCTGTCAATCATCCTGCAGTCCGATGACGCCCCCTTGAGGGTGTGGCCTTTATAAGATAAGAAACTGGGAACATTCTTCTCTCTGTATCTTCTGTTACTATCTCACTTCCCTTTCCTCCTCCAGACTCTGTGCTCGCCTCCAGAGGTGGCCACATGTGGGCTGCCCAACCCAGAGAGCTGTGCGCTGCCAGCCATCCTTCCACCAACTTTGTGTCTATGTGACTACACCAGCTGCCCTGTGCTCTCCCTGCTTCCCACTTCTCCTTAGGGCCTCACTGGCCTTCAAGGGCCCAGGCCTGCACCAGACTTAAGGACTTCAGTTGAATTGAGTTGAGGCACCTCCTGGATGTAAAATTACTTTCCGATATAAAGTTTTTTCTTGTGTATAGCTGAGTGTCACTGGTTTGTTTCTCAATTTATCCTAACACACCATACTTACAAAATCTGTACGCTGAGCAAATAATCCAAGAAGCTGGACAATAAGAAGAAGAAAATGACATCAGGGTTGGAGTAATGTTCATTAGTAACTTGTGATAGGCAGATGATAAATCTTGCTTGCTGAAAGTGAGGATCTGTAGCACTTACTGATGAAAGACAAAGACTATGGTCTTCAGTATAAATTACAGCACAATGAAAATGGGGGAAATTTTCACAACTGATAAATAACACCATGATAAAGGGTGAAAAGCATTGAAGCTCTCAAGGATTTCACTTAACTTGGATCTATAATCGAAGTCGATTGAAGGAGTAGTAAAGAAATCAAATGATGTACTGCATAGGCAAATCTGCAACTTCAATGTGTTAAAGAGTATGACAACTAGTGGTGTACTAGTTAACATGGTTCTTCTAGTCATTGTCTTCTATTTTGTGATGTATGATAAACCCTAGTTTCTCCTCCTGTGATTATAACCCCATTTCGGAGTGAGTTGTCTATTATGCTAACTATGAAGATATTAGGTGAGATCTATTGGCAGTCCTCATATGACATGGGGATGGGACTGAAGTCACTACGTTTAGCCCCCTTGGAGGTGTGTCTGCTAATTAATGATCCTCTTTGATATCTGGGTTAAGATAAGAACTAACTTCTGGTTTTAAGTTTTTGCGTCAACAGGCCAAGGCGCGCTGGTGGCAGAGTGGATATGAGCACAGCTGCTAAGCACAAGGTCAGTATTTTGAAACCACCGAAGGTGAAAGAGAAACTTCTGTGAAGAAAACCGGCAGGGGCAGCTTTACTCTGTCTGGTAGGATTGCTACGAATCAGAGTTGACTTCAGGGAAGTGCGTGGAATGGACAAACTCCCAGCTGCATGCTTCATTGAGAAAAACAAGAGGCTGGGGACACGGATCTGGCTGATACTAGTTGTAGCTGAGGTAAAGAGCACAGAGGGGATCACCGTGTCCCTTCCCTGATTTTTTATTGTCAGTAGGCAAAAACCGCACGCCTATCAAAGTCGCAGACAGAGCAAAACCCTCTGTGATCATGACTGAGTGTGCTCAAAAGACGAGCGCGGTGTCACCCACTGACAGACACCAGTCATACGCTAGTCACCATGCAAAAAGACTGCGGCCAGGAGTCGGAGAGCCCGCTGCACAGGTTTGCTTCTCTGCCTGGCTAAGCGAGTGAGACCTGTTTTCGCTTTCAGACTTTGCGCATCTCTGTTGTCTAGTGGTTACACATGGGGCTGCTATTGGCAAGGTCCGCCGGTGAAAACCACCAGCCCCTTAGCGGGGAAAAAGACAAGGCTTTCTACTTCGGTAAAGAATTAAAAGTCTTAAACTTCACAAATGCAGTTCTCCCCTATCCATTTTAGGGTCGCTGACAGAGTAGCTGCATCGATGTCTCAGGCAGAAGACAAAGGGTGAGCCTGGCATAGGAGCATGCAGCGTTTCATTCTGCTGTGCTTAGGGTTTCTACTGGACAGAGCCGACTCGATGATGCTTAACAACATCGGGTCGCTATGAGTTGGCATGCACTGCCCTTGTTTGCTGTTTGTAGTTGGGCTGGACAACTTGGCAAAGCTCCCTCTCTGGCTCTGGATCCTGTATCTGGTTGCTTCCACCTTACTTGTCCTCTCGGGACTTGATTTGCAACCTCTCATTGGCGTCTTCAGCCTTGTGGATGAGAAGAGTACTTCAGAGAGATGTCTGCACATTAGGTTGGGGACTTGCCAGACCTCACTTCATGTGAGCCACTTCCTTGAGAGTTCTCGAGTGCAGAGAAGTGTTGCAGCACATTTCAGAAGCAGAAAATGTTGTCAGTCTAGCCTCTGTTAGATCAGCATGCTGACAAAGCATTTATAAAGTTGAGCTGACCGTCTGACTAAGACTCTCATGATAGGGACACATTATGGCCAAGCTAGATAAGAACATAATTAGATCTAATCACACCTGGCGGAGCAAGCTTCACAACATTTGAACTGATGGGTATTTGTCTTCACAAACTTACATAAAGATGCCCATCATCTTTATGTCGTTATCTGTTTAGGTGAGGACAAGCAATATTGATTTTTTCATGATTTCAGAAGAGTGGCTAATCATATAATGCTATTAACAAAGTAGCGACAATGTTGTATGCTATAGGTTTATCTTGCTATTTATTCCTTAATAAAATAAGATGAATTATTGTAATGTGAATAAACATAAGCTCGGCATTTGAGTTTTCTAAATATCATTTTAAGTGTAAAATAGAGGTAATACAGCTTGAAATCAATGGTTAACATGAAAAAGACTTAGACCACAGGTTTACTGGAAGAATTTGTACAAGCTCAGTACTCGTGAGAAGATGTATTGTGGCCATCCAAAGAGGGGACATGGTCTCACTCCAGTCTCTGGTTCATTCTAGACACCTTATTTTAAAGTTATGTGTCCTGGAGCACAGTCCTTCTCTCGTTAAAGTCCCAATTGCTCTTGGGAACATGACCAAGGAGTGGATTGAGTGATGTACAAAGTAAGTCAAAAGTTATTGCAACAGATATTTGTTAAGCAAAAAGTATAGAATTATTATTTCTCTATTCACCTCCATCTAGGTCTATACAATTCTGGTGGCAGTGTTTCCATCTCTCCAAGTCTTCCCTGAAGAATTCTGTGAACTTTGATTTTTGCCACATCAAAAATGGAAGTCTTGACATTCATGACTGTTTCAAATCTGGTTTCTTTTCAATGTTCTTTGAGATTTTTACAACAAAAATAAATCTGAAGGGGGCACTATCAGGGCTTTGGGATATAAATTCCTATAGAACAACCCTGGCTACCCTCAAAGAAGAAACACATTCATCATTATAAGGGGAAGGGTGGAGGGCAGGTAGTTCTAACTGTCTTGGCCTTTTTCTCATAAATGTAGTTTTCCATTTTCTGAAAAACTCTTCATAATAAACACTCTGGTCTTGTTGAGTCTTTTGAAATAATTATAAAGATTACCCTCTGGTAATTAGAAAAAGAGAAAAAAGAAAAAATTTGTTACCATCATCTTCTGAGGGAACCTGACGGCCTTAAATTTAATTAATCCAGAAATTCCCTTTGAAAACTACTGTCATGATTGGAACTTACTCATTTACTTACTTTGGTAAACCCAGGACTCATTCGTGGTTATGATTTGTTGTATAAAATTTTCACTAACGTTATCTTCCATTAAAGATTGGTAGAAAGATTACTCTTTGAGTTAGCTGCTCATCATGCAATACTTATTTAATTTTTAACTTTCTATTGTGGTTTAGGTGAAGGTTTCCAGAGCAGATTTTCTGTTTTACATTCAACAACTCATACATATTTTGTTTTCCCTTATTTATTGCTTTCCTCTCAATGTACCATCACTTATTCTGCATTCTTCCTGTTTGTTTCCAGTTTCCATTCCTCCTTCTCTCCTAACCCTCTACATTTGTCATTGGATAAGACTGTCCTTTGGTATTCAATGGTTGATTATTCTGTCACAGGGGGAAGCTCATTTCCAGGTCTGAAGGGTGCCTGAGGGCCACTGTCTTAGAGTTCTTACCTGTGTCTTTCCAACCAGTAACTCTGGTCTCATTTATGGCTGTCAGTTCTGATCCACCTTTTCCTACCACTCAATCCAAGACCTTCTACTGTGATTCTTTTCAGAACACGTGGTAGTGATAACCAAGGATCACATAAGCCTCAGGGGTGTGAAGACTGATGGACTTGTGGTCTACTAGTCCATTGTACTAACTGTATTCATATATTTTTCTTTTTTGTTTTGTTTTTTGTTTGGGCATGACTGTCCTCAGGTGGTGGGAGTAGGAGGCCCAGCCTTTGCTCTGTGGAGCTGGAATTGAACATCCATCCCAGTGGGCCACAGTCACGTGCACAACCACGACGCCACAGGGGCTCAGCTATAGTTTTCTTTTTCATTTTGCCTTCTTTCCTCTGGATGGGGAGAGATCCATGGTTACTCACAAATTTTTAAGACTACAGTTATTACTTTCACAATTAGGATGTAGAATATTCTTTGTGAACCATATCCTGGCAGTTGGGATTAAGATCCTGATCCATCAGGTCTAGTGACTCATTTCCTGAAAGACTTTAGTTGTGCATAAGAATTATTCATAACTTTGCTCCTGTATACTGCACCCTAACCAAGTACATAGTCATACAATATTTTAATATCTTTTTTAAGGTTCCCTAATAAGTGTAAGACTGTAAAAACTTGTCGCAGCCATCCATTGGTCACAGAGACATGTTTAAACAAATTTCATGTAAATACACCCTTGCATATATGAACTGGAACCTAATTAGCAATGCTCTTTTGGCTTAGCCTCCAAAATGTCATAGTGAATACCTTGGCAAGAGTCATTCAGGGAGTAAACAGGTAAGTTGGAAGTTTAATGCAAATAGAGTCCAGCATATTTAAGAGAAAATGGGGGACAGGAGTAGGAGAGAAAGTGGAATTTGTAATAGAAGGGAAATGTCAGAAAAACAAAGGGCTTCATATTTGTATTTTGTATGTGTGCTGGAAATTACATAATGCAATGTCAACTTGATAAAAGTATACAGATAGAATCTAGCCTGCCAATCAGGTCATATCCTGATGATATCTCCTCATGGATACCGTCTTCTCATCAGGATTCTGGGAGCTTTCTCTCTCTCTCTCTCTCTCTCTCTCTCTCTCTCTCTCTCTTTCTCTCTCTCTCTTACCCTCTCTCTGCCTTCATCTTCCAGTGGACAAGGCACATGGAGACTTGCTGAGTCCTGCATAAGCCTCTCTCACCCTGCTTCACCTTCATGCTGTTGAGTCTCTCCTTGAGCTGTTGCAGTCATGCTGTAACCTGAGAGAGTACTGGAGATGCTTCTGCCACCACTGGGGTCACAAGACTTTACACTCACTGGCCTGTGAACTTCCTGTATTTTGCATCATTGCAGGTGAAATTGTGAGTCTGAAGAGAGATTTGTGGACTGGTATCAGACTTATAGGATAATAGTGGACTTAAGGACTTGAACTGGACCAGGCTAGGATGGTTTCTCAATATATGATGTTCTTGGATATAAAGTTCTCCCTTAAACATATGTGTCTCTGGATTTGTTTCTCTAGTCAACCCAGCCTAATACATAAGTATATATGAGCACATAGTACAAAGTTCTTGTGCTCTGAAAGAAATTACTCAACATTCACAGCCTCACCATTTCCCGTCCAGACCTACACTGTCCCAGGATATGGTAGTTACCAGTCACAAGCAGCTGCTGAGCACTAAAGATGTGTTGGATCTGAATTGACAAGTGTAAAATGCACATGAAATATGAAGGATGAAGGATGAAGGGAAAATAAAAGGAAAACATCTCACTTGAGCTTGTACTACTCACTACATATTTAAATCATGGAAATCTTTTTACCTATTTCTTCTTCCTTTTGTAATGTGGCTACTATTTCAAGTTAAAAAATTTAAAATTGCACATCTGAACTGTACAATTTTACTTTTGTTGACTCTGCTAATTTGAACCATAATGACAGAGTTCCCTGTAATAAGTTTCTATTAGTTGTCTAAGAAGACCTGGATTATTTTATGTTCAAGTAGACTAGGGAAACAAATCCAGGGAGATGTATATGTGCAAAGAAAAGAACTTTATATCAAAGAGTAATTATATATTAATGAAACATTCCAGCCCAGATCAAGTCCATAAGTTTGATATAAGTCCTTATGTCCATAGTAACGCACAAATTTCTCTTTAGACTCACACAGCATGGTATGCTGAATGTAGGAAGATGGCAGGCCTGTGGGTGGAGAATCCAGTAGTGATGGAAGCATCCCCAGAGCTCTGGCCATCAGTGTGACTCCATGTGGTTTGTCATTAAGAATGGGAAGTAGAGAGAAAGTCTAGCCTCCAGGGAGTCATTTATCTCTGTTGCTCCTCCAAATGAAGTCATCAAGCTGTGACCTGGTTGACATGCTCAACTCCAACCCTTCACTCTTAATACCCTCAAGTGGACCGGAGATGATGTAACTACTACAATATCTCATCGCTCATCTTTGGATATATACTAATTGTATCCGATCTTTCCTCCATATACACCTCATGATTCCTTTCATTGCAGCTTGTGGAAATCAAGCAAATTTCCTCTATTCTCTACATCTCCTCTGCACAGACACTTTTCTTTCTGATTCTAATGCTGTTCACAACATTCTTGTTCATAAGAATCACCTAGGCAATTTTAAATAGCTCAATACCCCAACCCCATTTTCATAATGTAAAATCAGAACATCTAGCTGTGAGGATGAGCCTTCTGAATTTTTAAAAACAAGCTTTAGGCAATTCTAAACTGTTTCCAGAAGAACCACTCACTGACATAGCTTCAACTTTCCAGCAACTTCAACACTGCATTGTGAAAATGGATACGACTGGAGAAGAACACACAGCGGTCAGCACAATTGTAAGGCTGGCCTTTTTAAGTGAAAGGCCAATCTTAAGTGGATCTTTAATTCTGACTATGTTTCCCATGTCCATTTACTTTCTACCATCTAGAGATATAGTCTGTACCTTCCCCACAGAACTTCAAATCTTCCTCCCCCATCCTTACACTCAGTCCTGGACCTTATTTTCTACTTACATAAAAAGTAAAATAATCATTAATGACTTTTCACCAGCTTCTACTCACCATATCTACCAACTTTCCTGCACAAACTTACATACTCTGTCTTCCTTCATAGCCATTGAATATGGATTTCTGAGACAATCAAAATGTTGCATGCTGATGTTATCCACTAATGTGACTGGCTACATATGACCACTGAGCACTTAAGATGTAATCAAAGTAACTAAATAATTATGCTTATCTCTTTTTAATTTATTTAAATTTGCATAGTCTAATGTGTCTAGTGACAATTTGTAATGGTTAACGTTATGTGTTAAGTTGACGAGATCATAATTCCTCAGATTGTGTGGCTGCTCTCCATTTTGTGATATTATGTAATTATCCTCCATTTTATGTGTTCTAAATCCTTTATGTGAGGTATATATTGAGTCACAGTCTCACAATAGGGCTTAACTCAAGTTGCAACCCTATTGCGGTACAATGTATAATTTTATATGACTAGTTGAGGCAGGTGTTAAATCCTCCATCAAATAACTGGATAAAACCGTTTTGATGGGCCATATGGGAATTGCTCTATGTTGGCATCCTACTGAATAAAAAGCGAACCATTGGAGAAGCATCTATGCTGGGATCTCAGTGCCATCAACAAAGTAAAGCCAGGAACATGATCTTTGGAATCCAAGATTCCCTTACGTCTCCTTGATGTAAGGGCTAGAGAGAGAGGATAACAGAGGAGTAGCAAAGAAGCTAAAGCAAGCGTCCAGAAGGAGATATGAGCCTATAAGCCCACAGAGTAAGCAAAATTGAATACCTTTCCAAGGAGGCTTGTTTGTGGAGTAGGCTTCTGCCAAGCACATAATCAGTGGAGGTCAGAGTTATCAACCCCTGAATGTCTTGGGCTGATACTTTCTAAAGGTAGACTACAGTTTGCACTGGAAGGGTAGATTTATTTATTTATTAAGGACATTTATTGGTAGTGCTAAAAGAGTTTTGTAACTTTTCTCAAACAGGACAGGGAAACTGGGAGGCCAAGGATCAGAGAGTGGTGTATCTGCAGGTAGCTGAAAGTAGGTATTACAAATTAAAGAACTGTATTTTGAATATTTCTGATCATGAACTGTAACCTGTTACCTTCCCTAATAAAATCAATAGTTCTGAGTGTTGTCTGTGAGTTCTGTGTAGCCACTACAATAAATCATTGAACTCAGCAGAGAAGTAGAGCATACTTTGACAGCTGATGTCATAATTGGTAAAGAACAGTTGGAGTGTGGAAGCAAATCTCACCTGTGCTTCATAGGAATTAGCCTTGAACCACCGCATGTGTTTCTCCTTTCCAGTTGTGGAATCAGAGGTGCTCAAGTCCTGCCTCACATCATTGTTACACCTACTCAAAACCTAACTCAAGTCACACCCTACTAGAACAACACTCTTACTCAAGTTGCAGGAAGAGTTTCCTTGGGGATGTGATGTTGTGTCTAATTTAGATACTGTTGTCCTGGCAAAGCTCCCTTTTGTTCTCTGTGTCCTACGTCTATTAGTTCATGAGACAAGAGTCCTGTCATTTGGCTTGACAATTCTGGTATTCACCAGCTTCTGCAACCTTGTGAACCAACAGCCTGTCATCTGACCTGCCAATTTGGGATAATCAGCTCTTGCCTCTAGACTGATGTCTGACCTAAAGATTTGGAGAATTAACAGTCACAGCCATATGAACCATTTCTTAAGATTATTCTCTCTCTCTCTTTCTCTCTCTCTCTCTCTCTCTCTCTCTCTCTCATCACTTGTCTGTCAGCTTGATGTCTTACAGTGGCTTGTGTTTTGCTGGTATTTGAAATACCAGCAGGGTCACCCACAATGAACAAGTTTCAGTGGAGCTTCCAGACTAACAACAGAAAGACGGAATAGGCTGTCCACTTCAGAGGAATTAGCCACTGAAAATCTCATGCGTAGCATGGAAACATTGTCAGATGTTAAAGACCTGATGAATGGAAGTAGCATATTATCAGAGATGGTGCCAGAGAACGAGCCTCTCAGGTTGGAAGGCACTGGAAATGTGACTGAGAAGGGGCTGCTTTTTCAAAGTGGAGTGGGCTGTAGTGAAGTGAATGCAATAAAGCTTATGGGAGTGGAATCTTGAGAATCTTCAATTGATAAGAGAGTAGGAGAAACAACTGTGTGGCAGTCATGGGCTTATGTTAATTTTATGATTGAAATGTAGGGGTGGAGTCTGGCCTGTCAATCTGAAGATAAACACTGAGTAGCCAATGAGGCCTTTGTGTGGGCACGGCTTTCTCATGATACGTTGGGAAATCTCATGATATTTCCCTCATGGAGATGAGAAGCTATCTCCCTGGTTGTTGGGAGTTAGTTCTCAGAGATGATGAATCATGGTAAGACAAGATGGCAGCATCGGAGGAGCCGGAGAAGCCACACGGCTTGGCCCTGATGAAGCCAGACCTCTGAAACTGGAGAGGTTACGTGGAGACCCCTGCTTGCGATAAGTTGCTTCTGCCACCACTGATGCTGTTGATGGACCCTGAGCCCTGGAAGCGAGGAGCCATGGGGAGACCCTTGCCAGCGCTGTGACTCTGCACCCACTGGCCTGTGACTTCGTGAGTTGGAAGGAGACTTTATAGACTGATATCGGGCATATGGGTTAATATCAGACTTATGACTTTGAACTGGACTGGGCTGGGATGCTTTCTCAATTCCTCTTATATATAAACCTTTTCCTTATATCCATATGCGTGTCTATGAAATTTGTTCCTCTAGTCTACCCGGACTAACACAAACTGCAAATAACTGCTAATAATTGGAAGTTGGATGCTACAAAGTAAGATCTAGGAAAATTGGGAGTAGTAAAAATGAAATGGAATGCAGAAAAATCAATATTTTGGGCATGAGTGGGATAAAATGAACTGGTATTGGCCACATTGAATCATAACATCATTTGGTTTGCTGTGTCAGGAATGATCCAATTAAGAAAATTGGCATTGTATTCATCACCCAAAAAGACATATCCAGATCTATCTGCAATGCTGTATGTGATAGGATTATGTCTATCTGACTTTAAGGAAATCCAACCAATTCACCTATTATTCAAGTTAATGCACCAAGTTTGGGGAAAAGATATTGAAGAATTCTATGAACACCTTCAGTCTGGAATTGATCAAATGTGCAATCAAGATGCATTAATAATCACTGACAATTGGAATGCAAACTCCTGGGGAAAAAAGCAAAAGTCGTTGGAAAAATCAACCATGCTGACAGAAATGAAGCTAGAGATTTCATGATAGAATTTTGCTAGCTCAATGACTTCTTCATCACAAATGGAAACTACACACCTGGATTCTTCAGATAGAATACACATAAATCAAATTGACTACATCTACAGGAAGAGAAGATATAGAATCTATCAGCAGCTCAGTATCCGCAGCTCCAAAGAGGCCAGGAGCTAATAGTCATTGCTCATATATTGCTCATCTATATATTGCTCATATCAATTGCTCATATATATGTGTATATATATGTATATATGTGTATATATATATATATATATATTCAGGTTGAAGCTGAAGCAAACTCAAACAAATCTATCACAGGCAGCAAATTATGTTGAGTCTATCCCACTTGAATTTCAAGAACTCATTTGATGCATTGAACACTAATAACAAAAGGTATGATGAGCTATGGGAAGAAAGCGAGACCATCACGAAGAAAGCAAAAGATGACTGAGAAGACAGGAAAGAAAAGATCAGAGTGGATGTCAGAGGAGACTTTGAAGCTTGCTCTGAACTCTATAGTAGCTAAGGCAAAAAGAAGACATGATGAAGTCAACCAAGTATACAGAAAACTTTAAAGTGGCAGTTTGAGAAGACAAAATAAAATATTATAATGAAATGCAAAAAGACCTAGAGTTAGAAAAAGCCCACAGGACATTGTTATCCTATCTTAAACTGAATGAACTGAAGAAAAAAATTCAAGCCTCCAGTGGTGAGATTGAAATGTCCTATGGGCATAGCATTGAGTGATGCAGGCAGCAGAAAAGAAGATTAAAGAAACACAGAGTCACTATGCTCGAAAGGACGAGTCGGGGCCCCGCCATTTCAGGATATAGCACAAGAGCAAGGATCGACGCTCACACTGTCAGCTCCGTGTGCCAGTTTGGGGCATAAAACAGAACGCCGCTCGTGCCCCATGCACCTGGATCGCCTGACCTTTTCCGTGAGCCTTATTTTTCTTTCCTCAAATGAAGAGAGACATCAAAGGACAGCGATTTGACAGGGTAGAAGAGGTGAGGGAAAAATAAGGAGGTGCTGGCAGACATCCAAACAGATGGATTTCGAAAACGTGTCCAAGAACGACATCACGGGTTTGACAAATATACTAAGTGTAATGGAGAGTATTTTGAAGTATTTGTTTTGTAAAAAGAAATTGAATACATATCTTTGGGGGAGAGGGGATGGAAATCACAATTTTTTGTGGGGCATGGACTGGGAGTGGTAACCCCTAATATATATCAGGAATTTCTACAAGTTTACAGAAAAACCTTTTCCATGTTTTTTAGTTTCTTTTCGAGAACTTTTTCCTTCCCCTCATTTGCATATATATGTAATATATATTTCACAAGTTTTACTTCTCTAATAAACATGAGTCAGCTTCTTCCAGTTATATGTCCAGAATTGTCTTTCCCACTAAAAACTTTTGCCTACTCTTTGTTTTCCATTTTGTGAAAAAGCAGTTGTTCACTGGTTTTACTTCTTTAGTAATTCATTAGGAGCCTGAGTGGGGTAATGCATAAGCATTCGGCTGTTAATCATAAAGTTATTTCAAAAGTACCAGCAGCTCCACCAGACAAAAGTGGAGATTTTTGCTCCTGTAAAGAGTTACAGCCCCCAAATTCACATGAGGCAGTTCCTCCCTATCCTATAAGATCCGTGAGTCTTAATCAACTCCATGGCAGCAGGTTTGACTTTGGGTTTGAGTAAATCATTAGTGTTGATGCCACCAGTAACCTTTCTATCACTAAACTCCTAGGGTTTGTTGTAAATTGAATTATGTCCCCTAAATATGTTTTCAGTGGTCCTGGTGGCACAGTGGTTACAAGTTGGGCTGCTAACTTCTAGGTCAGCAGTTTGAAGCCACGAAGTGCTCCATGCGAGAAAGACAGGGCTTCCTACTCCCATGATAAAGAGCTCGTCTCATAAACCCAGAGGAGCAACTCAACCCCGTCTTATAGACTCGATATGTGTTGGTATTTACTCAATGGCAATGAAAAATGTTTTAAAGCCTAATCTCTATGTGTATCATAGAAAGATAGGACTGTCTGCTTCTATAAATATTTATAACATCAGAAACCATTGGGAGCAGTTCTGCTCAGTCCCCCTGGGTCACATCTACTGGATGCAGGTGGTTGGTTGGGTTGGTATGCCAGAAATAGAATTATAGCCACTTTGCCACAAAAGCAGTATTGCTGTAGGATATGTCTTGACTGAACCTCTTTTGAGCTATAAAAGACATGAAAACAAGCAATCTAGGAACAGAGATGGGGAAAGAAAGCGATGGCCTCAAGCCATATGAAGATCTTCCAAGAACGGAAGCCCAGAAAGGCAAGAACTTTCCTCCAGAACTAACACAAAAAGCCCTCCTTTTGGTCCAGCACCCTGAATTCAAGCTTCCTGAGTTTAAAAAAAAAAAATCTAGCTTCTCCAACTGAGGGAAAATAGATGTGTTAAAGGCATCCACTTGTAGTAATTCTGTAACAGCAGCCCTAGATCACGAAGACAGGGTTGCTAGTTAATGTATGTGCAGCAACCACCCAGTGATCATTCTCCCTTTCCATAAACACTGTCTTGCCAGGCTTCTTGGAAACCACAATCTCATCTTCTTCCTTCTTCCTTTGCTACGTCTTTGCTTGATCTTATCATTCTTGTTCATCTCAATATCCTGTAAAATTCAAGTATGCCAAGGCTAAGGAATCTCCTCCTTGTATTCTTTTTACATGATAATGATAAATATTTAATTCATTACCATCTATATCTCTGCCACTATCCTTGCTATAGATGACATGTGTCCCTCCAAAAGATACATGGACATTCTAAAACTTGCTCTAGTGAATGTAACATTGGTTAGGAAACAGCTTTTCTCTACATGTGTTATCAGTTAATTAACTCATCCTAGAGTAGGGTGGGTCCTAATCTTAACCCATTAGTCTATTAATCCATAATGAATTTTGTTGACAATTTCATCTGTTCAGGAAGTTGACGGATGTCAAGAAGGAGGTTTGTCATCAATCGACATTTCACTTGTTGAAATGGTAAACCACATGTACAATACCTTAATCTACTTCAAGCGGTGACTTTTCTATTTAAGAAACAGCCATTCCTCCTCCAAAATGGGGAGGCATAAAAAGAGCGTCACTTGTAAAGAAAGAGATCGTGTAAGGATTCAGCCAGTTTCCACCTGTTTCCCAGAACAATATCTAATCTTTTTGTTGAGGGAGCCAAACTTGTTAAGATGACACTTGTAATCAGGCTTCTAAGGTGAGAGGCTTTGCATCCGCCCAACATGGAAATTACAAATTTACATTTAGATTCCTTACTCTTTTTTTTTTAACTTAAACACATTTTTAAATAGTACGTGGGCTACAGTTGATGGGAAAGGGCAGACGTACTGAGTAACCACTGCACTGGTTGATATCAGATGCCCATCCCAATGGCCATGCCTGTGCCAACAGTGACAACATGCTGCATCCCGGTTTTCTTAATGCTGCTCAGAAGCCCCCAATTCTGGATGCTGATCCCGAGAGAGGAAGAGGAACTGAGGAGTACCCTGGCCACCATGTCCTTGGTGCAACTCATCATACAGTGTTTCTTCATGCAGTCAAGGTAGCTTGGTTGGGACTGCCTGTAGGGATCCCCACCCACCTCCATCTCAGTCTCTACTGCATGTGTTCAGCTCTCCCCTTTTTTGATGCCAATCTGCCCAACAGCATATTGCAAACTCTCATAGTAATGTCCACACTACCTATAGGTATAAAAAATTAGACTGAACTGTGTTTGCGTTATTTATTCATTTCATAAAGCTCATTTACATAGGGGTACTCCCACACACACACACACACACACAGGGAGACACAAAAGGGGAAAACAGCTCCCCCGGGCAGAGCTTTCATACTTCCCATTTTTCCCACAAAGTAAGCATAGAGCATCTCACCATGAGGAGTGCACTCAGTGGTCTCACTTGAAAGGTTCTCTTGGGTCACAGGGAATTTTTTCATAGCAGTCATTTCCCACAAGTCTTCTTTGTAATGGCTCATTTAAGAGAACATCATGGAGCTATGAAATTTTGTTTGCTGCTCAGAAAAATGCTGCAGAAACTGTTGTGATGTGGAAAACAGCTTACAAAGAAAGCACTCTGGAAAAGGCTCAAGTGTACACGTGGTTTTCTCATTTCAAAAAGTGAAATGTGGCAAACCTCTTTCTAGACATCCTTCAACTTCCAGAATAGTTGAAAATGTTCACAGAATGCATGCACTTGTGCTCAAATACCTAGGGTGAACCATGGAAAAGATGGGGGTGTTAGCTAGACTATCTTGGACCTCAGTTCAGCAAATTTTAATAGAAGATCTGGGAATGTTAAGGGTCATGGTGAAATTTGTGTCTTGGGTTATGAATGATTAGGAAAAAGAGCATCGATTGGAAACATGCCATGCTTTGGAAGAACAGCTCCAAAGCCTCCCAGACTTTTTGCCCAGTCATTACTGGTAATGAGACATGATGCTATTCTTACAACCCCAAAAGCAAACAAGTAAGCCAGTGGAAGACACTATTGTCACCTCACCCCAAAGAAGCTTATCAAGTGAAATCAATCAAGACGATACTTATTTGTTTTTTGGATATGAGGGAGATAGTACATTTGGAGTTTGTTCCACCAGATCAGACTGTCAATTAAGTTTTCTATTTGGAAGTTTTAAAAAGATAGCATGACATGTGAAACAAAAAGACCTGATTTGTGGCAGGCAGAAAACTGAATTTGCCACCACAACAATGCACCTGCTCACATGGCCATCTCAGTGCACCCCTTTTGGTCAAAAAGCAGCATGCTTTTCTTGCCCCATGCACCTGACTAACCTGACCTCACTCCATGAAAGTTCTTTTTGCTTCTTTGAATGAAAGAATAGCAATTTAACATAGAAAAAGTGAAGGAAAGAGCAAAGAAAGTGCTGTCAGTCATTCAAACAGATGGGTCTGAAAAATGCTTCCAAGAATCGAATCACAGATTTGCCAACTGTATTAAGTGTAATGGAGAGCACTCTGGAGGTCATAAAGTTATTCTGACCCAAAACAAGGTGTTCCCTTCATGCTAGATGTATGCACAGATACAGATAAGAGCTCAGAACACATGGGATCCAGGAACAGGAATGGGAGTAGCAATATCAGGAGGGTAGAGGAAGGTGGGGAGAGAAAGGGAAGAAAGGGAACAAATCACAATGATCAACACATACCCACATACACACCCCCATGGGAACCAACAATGGAAATCATGAGGGCAGGGAAACAATGGTCAGTTTAAGAAATGAAAATAATATAAAATTTATCAAGTGGTCATGAGGGTTGGGGGGGTTAGGGAACAAAGAGGAGCTGATACCAAGGTCTCAATAGAAAACAAATGTGGGGCTGAGCCCTGGTGGTGTAAGTGGTTGAGTGCGGGACTGCGACCTGCCGGCTTGGTGGTTCAAACCCAGAGGCGGCTCTCAGGAGCAGCGCTGGGTAGCACCACCAGAGGCAGTGATGCCCCCCCCCCCGAAAAAAAAGAAAAGACATGTGTAGAAAACAATGATGAAGGAAATTAAAAAAAAAACAATAATTGAAATATAAGTACAACATGCTTGATATAATTTATGTATGGATTATTTTAAGAGCTGTTAGGGCCCCTAATAAAATGATCTTTTATTTCAAAAATTTTTAAACAAAGATTTGAAAAAACTAACTCCAGGTTGTTTTGGGTCCCCCCTCCTAGTTTTAATGAAATCCTACACTTTTCTTCATTTGCCTTTGTTCCTTCAATAAACAAGCATAGACCTGCCACTGAAAAAAGATGCCAAACAACCAAAAGATGACACACTATCATTTGTTTCAGCTTTGTAGGAAACCCCAAATTCCCACAAGATGTTTGGAGTGCATTATGTGATTCCTGAATGTATTCAAAGAGGATAAAATAGTGTCATAACAATTTCTGTAAGTTCACCAACTGTGGAAAAGAGGTTTTCAAAGATAAAAATAGTATCAGAGAAGTCCCCTATTTCTAATCCATCAAACACATTGAATATTGTCCAACTGGCCTCACTCTAAAGGAATGAGATCCTATGTCTACAGTGAAAAGATGGTTATGGATAAATCATACACCTGAGAATGCTCATATAAAAACAAAGAATATTGCAAGTGAGGACACCAATCAAGGAGCAATATGGAACTATCTTAAGTAACAGTTGTATTGTTTTTGTCATGTATTATTTAATATTTTCAAACTATTTATACCATAATCTAGTTTGTGTACTTCTTTTATTGTTCTTATTTAAATATTGTTCTTATTTAAATTGTGAAATAATAAACTACTTTTCAATATAACTTTTAAAAAAATAGTTAACTTGATTATTAGAGCAGAGAACTGGTTGTTAAATTATTTGAATCCTACTATGGATGTACTAATAGTATAAACAGCAAAAGAATGCCAAGAATTGTAGACAATTACCAAATCGCTAGAAACTAGGAGAGAGGCATGGCACAATTTTTCCCTCAAAGCACTCAGAAGGAATCTGTGTTAGTACGGGTCGACTACAGAAACAAATTCAGAGACATTCATATGTGCGTAAGAGAGGACATTTTGCCAAAGGGCAACTGTACATTAAGAAAACATCTCAGCACAGTCCTGATTAAGTCTGCTATTACCCCACATGTCGATACTAGCCTATAAGTCATCTTTGGGCTCATGCGACCATGCAATGATGCTGAAGGCAGGAAGATCACAGGCCGGTGGGGGGAAACTCTTGTGGATCCAGTGGTGGTGGAAACAGCTCAGTGCTGACATCAGTCTCCTTGTGGCTCCTGCAGCTTCAGGGTTCTGGCTCCATCAGCATAGCTCCATGTGGTTTGTCAGCAGAAATACAAAGCAGAGAGAGTTTGCCTAGCATCCAAATGATGCCCTCTAGCTGCGACCTGATTGATAGGCTAGACTCCAGCCCTTCGCAAGTTGACAGGAAATTAGGTAACTGCCACAGAATCAACAAGGTTGATACCTGATCTCAAATTTCTTCTTTTCTACAAAACAATGACAAAATAATGTCTTTTAAATTTACCCGCATTGTGACATTTCTCATGGCATCCTTACGAAACTTAGAAAAGTCCCCTCATTCCTTGTATCAGAGAAGCAATAACCCTGTTGTTATTCTTCAAGCATGTCAGACCTGACAGTGTATCATAAGCTGTTCTATTTGCCCTGGTTCTCATGTTACAAAAAGTTTCAAGTCATCCTCCCTCATTTTCTTTGTATTTGATCAAATGTCCTCTTAGCAGTGAGTTCTGTTCTAAGTACACTGAATATAAGAGCAAAACTCAAATCCCTTGTCCACAGAATTTATTCAAGGACAAAGTTCAGAAGATTAGCAAAGTGGGAGGCCTGGAATCAAAGCACAGAGATGAGATGGGTAAATCATGTTTCAGAAGTTAAAACTTCTGAGATGGTGTCATGTGGATGGAGGCATTGCCTTTTGGGGTTACAAGCAGTGACAAAGACAGAATGTGTAAGCGTTATTGAATGCAAAAATATTTCCTCTGAAAGCCTTCACTGAGTTAACAACAAAAAGGTTTTTAAATTTAATCTTCCCACATACACATTTTCCTTATTCTCTTGATGTTTTGGTCCTCATCCTATTTTGTAAAATACTGTACTCTATTTTCTGAAATATGTTTATTTTATGTAACCTTCAACTTATTGGACGCTCATTAGGTGTTTGTGGAATGAATGCATTAAGAGAATATACTCATTTGCAATTAGAAATCTATCTAGAGCTCAAGCATCATGATGGATCTGATGAAATATTCCACACAACACGGTTTAGAAGTTCGGATATTTAGCTTTGCGAGTGAGGAGAGGCTGAAAGGAACACTGCATAACCATTCTGGAGCTTCTGAAGGAGGTCCTATGGAGAGAGACAGAGTCATCATGTAGCAGCATGACTCTATGCAGCAGCATGGAGACGAATGGACAGACATGAAGATATGCCTCTATTTGGTTTTAGCGTCCTCTGTTTTCATAATTAAGTCTGCTAAAGTCATCAGATTTGAAAAATGCCCTGAAATTTGGTGAAAGTAGAAGTTTAGGGGGAACAAGGTCAATTTTTGCCATGAATACTCAAATGAAAACATGGAAGTTCCCTATTTCTTTGGCTCTCCAATAAGTGTCATCACATTGCGTCATGGTTCTAGAAGACCTCTCATCCCTTTAAGTTCCTAACATTACAATTAATTGTCAATTCATAAGAATCAAAGTTGCAAACAAGAGCATTTAGAACAGATACGATGTGTGTGTGGGATGGGGAAAGAGACCCACCAGTATGTACACCGTGAAGAAAAAGCATGTTAAGTCAGACCGGTCTGACCACGAGAGCTCACAAATAAAAGAAAAGTTCTTCTGGACCAGTAATCCAACATCTTTTCTTCACGTCTGTGAACGGGATGGACTAGAGCTTAAATTCTGAATCCACTGGTTTGCAAAAGAGTGTGGCTGACAGTGATAGCTCCAAATCCATTTGCAGAGTCCCCGCACAGATTAAGCATCCTTGGAATGTTTTCTGGTCCATAACCCAGGATGTAGATAATCTTGTCCTCAGGCAAAATGCCTTAGAGAGTGGACTGTCTCCACCATTCTCTGGCTAGCCCAGAGAGGAGCAGACTAACCTCCACATCAAATGCCTACCAATGAGGACTTATTCCAAAGAGAAATAAACCCACAAGCAAATGACATCAGTGTATTTGCCTGGGATACTCTGTCTTGATTTATAAAGTATCTCTCACGGAGATTATCCAGGTGTTGAATTACTGAGACTAATAGGATAGCACCAAGGACTTGAGTTACTCAAATTTGGTTCTAATATCTTGGCCTGTCTTCTTCCAGTCATGGTCTGCATACAGCTTCCGGAATTGTGATGAGATTCTGGTGGAAGGCACCAAACAATGTTAATAGAATCCAATTTAAGGAAATAATTCCCAGTAGCTCTCACGCAGTTAAGACTGAAATGGTACCTATCAACTCTAAGTAAATCTATGACCTGGTTTCTTCCTGAGTCTAAGAATAAATACTGAATTTGAGGTTCTCTAGTTTGGCTTAATGCTGAGACAGAGTTTAGAATCACCTGAAAAGTGAGAATTGTACTTTCATTACTTTCTTCTCATTTCCCTGTTTATTTTTTATCTCATTTAACTTTTCTTCTGTGAGGAAAGGGACCTGACTGGTTGCCCTTTTTTGTTTATTCAGTATAACTGACTTGACATACGCACGAGAACAGGTAGTGATTTGGGTCCTGAGATCTGGGAGATTTTGATAACAGAATCTGCTTCCACTGACCATTGAAAAGTAGAAATGACAGCATTCCTTTCAGACCTGGCTCCCTTAGTCTTTTTCTTATTTTTCTTTTTTTGTTACAATAATGTGGGCTGACAGAGTCCCTTGACAACATTAAGGGTAAATGAATTTTTCAATAAGGACTAACAGGAAAAAGAAACTATGGGCATTCAGATTTATTTTTTTGACCCAGAGAATTATATTCTATATCCCTGTATGCTCTTACTCTCCATGTATACTTTATGAGTAATTTCAGCTAAGGCTTCTCCTAAAATTAATCCAATAGCTGTCTCCTTCAATTCTCCTTCCTGGAACTCTGCAGTCTTCTTAGAGGTCTGTCCTGGCTGTTTCAAGGAGCCCTCCCCTGGATGACAAAGGGCAATACTGTGAACACAGTCAGTCCTATCCTGACGCTAATCTTTGTCAACTTAGGAATATTTTCTTCCTTTCGCCTATTAAAACTTATGGAGATGCAGTCTGAAAAGTGAATTGACTTCTACCTCATTTCCTTCAAAAGCTGGTTATAGACTTGTACATTTATATAATAAATATTCAAAGTCACTATTCTGATATTTTCTATATAACTCACATTTTAACTCCTACTGTAAAATTTCAAAATGCTTTTTAATGCACCTGTCATGCCCTACTTAAAAATTACTGCCAGGCTAATATTTATACTTTCTTCACTTACTAATTTATTTTCAAGGTCAATGGAACCACCTTTTTGTGGAAAGAAACTGTCTGCTTTAACAGAAATGTACACTATGAACCTGCATTCTACAAAGGTCTACCAAAGCACCTAAGAGATTTTAGTTGGAATGTCTCCAGAGTAGGATTTTCTGAAGCTTATTTGTCTAACACTAAAGAACAGTGAGGTCGATTGTTTTTTTTTTAAGGAAGCTTTCTTAAAACCAAACAATCATCTGCTTGTTTTAGGTATATAAAGAAAAAACCCAAAACAATCAAACAAAACAACCCTGAGCAATCCAAAACTCAAACCAAACCCACTGGAATTGAATCAATTTTGACTCAAAGTTACATGGGGTTTCTGAGACCCTTTTTACAAGAGCAGACAGTCTCATCTTTCTTGCACAGACCAACTGGCAGGTTTGAACTAGTGGAGAGATTTATCATCTTGCCCTGCTTTGATTTTTAAGTATTTTGAACCCAAGCTCACTGCCATCAGGGTATAACTGCTTCTGGAAGTTTCCAAGACTGTAGCTCTTTACCCAATGGCGTGATTCAAGTAATCTAACAATCAGTTCACTGTTGTTTTAAATATTAAAAAAAGTTAAACAGAAATGTAATCTATTATTTCATACAATTAATATTTAAATAATAATAAGAGGTACACAAAACTAGATTATGCTGTGATCTTTAAAATATTAAATAATTTCTGATTAAAGAATCAAAACAATTGTTAATGAAGCTATTCCTATATTGTTTCTGGATTGGTATCCTCACTTGCAACATCCTTCACTTTTATCCAAGCATCATTGGCTGTAGGAAAATTTCAGTCTTTCTTAGTTCCATTTTCCATGAGCATTTTCAAGTCCCCTTCTGCTAATCTAGTGCATGTATATTTTGGAAAATGACCTTGAATTATAATTCAATTCTTTCTCATGAAGCATATTTATGAGTCATCTTTCATATTCATACTAACTAATCTCTAAGTATTTGTTGAGTTTCTCTAAGTAAGCACATTATTTTGCATAATATCTTGGTACTAGCTTCCTCTGAGTTTTTTCAGCTCACCTGTTGGTGATAAATCATAGATTATTACAAACAACTCTTATAGTCAAATCACTAACACTTATCTCACTAATGTTCCCTCGTTCTTATTGATCGCATTCGTGTCTTTCCCTACTTCATGTTCTTCTGATCTCTCAATATAAATGCACTGAAGATCCCGCAATATAAATAAATATAAATTTATTTTCCTCATATTTCCCAAAATACTTTTCTCAATCACTTTCTCTCTTTGTATCTCAGCCTTGTAATTAAAAAGATGTCTTTGGACCATCTTCTTATGGAACCCAATACAGACCCATCTTTTTTGGTCAGCCCAAGGACCTTTCTAAACTCCTCCCCTGTGAAATGGAGTGCTAACAATACCATATCTCATGGGTATTTGGTTAGATTCTGCCTGTGGCAAAAGCCTCAGCTTGCCACACAATCATCTCCAGGCATCATTATGATGCAATCTATAGTCATGACAGAAATATCTGACACACCCTTCTCCCTATTTTTTTTTTTTTGAGTCTATGCATCTCCAAGCCTTTCAACGTGTTTCACACAGACAAATGTTGGGTCAGGCTTTGAGTCAGAATCTCTAGTGATGAGTAATCCACTGTTGCCCTACCTGAGCTAAAATCCTCAGCTCCTCCATCTTTAACTGCTGTTCAGTTGGTTCCTGGCTTCTGCCAACTGCATACACACAGAACATGGCATTTTCATGGAGGCATAATAAAGGAGTATGTGTTCAAAGGCAAAAGTTGTATATTGAATGAGTCGAGGGCTCTTAAGGAACTCTGGTGGTTCTGCGGGTTAGGCATTTGCCTGTCAACTATGAGGTCACCAGTCAACCCCCCCGCTGGTCTGCAGCAGAAAGACGAGGCTAGCTGCTCCCTGAAAGATCCGACAGAGGGTCACAGTGGGCTTGGTTTGATTTGGTGGAGCTTTTATTTATTTGTCTGGGTTTGCCATTGGGGTTTGTTTACATGCACATTGTTTTTCTTTTCTTTTTTTTTTTAATTTTTTAAAAATTTAAATTAAATTTTTTTTTTTTTAGGCATCACTGCCCTCAGGTGGTGGGAGTAGGAGGCCCAACCTTTGCTCCTGGGAGCTGGAATTGAACCTCCAACCCAGTGGGCCACAGTCCCACGCACAACCACTACGCCACCGGGGCTTAGCCCTGCACATTGTTTTTCTGAACACTAAGGTTTATCTGCTTTCCACTTTCTCTTCATGTAAGGCTTACTATCACTTCTTGTTACATCCTTCACTTGCATTTTAGGAATCAAACTCCTAGTCAAAGGAAGTCGCTCTTCTTTGAGAGAAGGACATGGAGAATCAGTCCTCTCCTTCCTCCAGGTGTCATTTGGGAGGACACAAAGAGGCCCATTTACTTTGGATCAGATGAAACTCTCCATCTCAAAGTGTGGGTTGACAGTGTTGAGTGTTGGCAATGGCCTCAGGCCATGGCACCTCCCTTAGAGACAGCCTTTCAGAAAGTGCTCTGGGGAGGGACTGGACATGGACCACATGATGTAGTCACCCTTCTTCATGGGGTGGCCAGCTCTGTGTAATTCTAGGCAGGCAGCCTGCTTTCTGAGCACTCTACCATTACAAATACGATGCCTATCTTTCACATATCTGGCACACTGGCTTGGGAATAGCAGGGTTTTGTCTAATTCTTGGTTTGCTAGCTGCAACTTTATCCTTTCTTTCACTCAGGAAAGCATTTTGGAATATAAATAAGAGTACCTTAATTAAGAGTAATCTTGATTTCGATCTCATTGACATATTTCAAAAAGTAAGCTTATTCACAAATTTGGAACTTTTATTACTAACTGATTATTTGGGAATCCACTAGCATGTCTGTCTCCCAAGGCTAGGTTGAAAGTCACTGCATTAACCAGAAGCCTCTAGCACAATCAATGTAAGGTGAGATCCAGGACTCTGTAGGCCTCTAAGTGAAAGCTATGAACTGTTGCTCCCTCAAGAAAACTGGTTCCTGCTCTAAGTCAATTAACGTGCAAGGAATCTCTTCTACTGTAAAGCAGTTATTGTGCTGGGTATCTTCTTCGTTCATCGCCATGACTTCTAAAGAGGGGGAGAATCAATCTCTCTTGCTCTCATCTTCTCTGGCTCACTTTTCTTTTTTTCATGAGGAAATGGAGCTCCTGGTAAGTTTCACAACCATTTCCAAAGCTAATATGCAGTGGTCAAACTTTCTCAAAGTCTGGATATTTTCACTTTTAATTAGTTTCCACCAAACCCTGAGTGAACCACACTATGATAACCTTAGATGCTGATCTTATGGGGAACCCAGCTGAATGAACTGAGCCTCACCACACAACTACCTCTAGCCCTTAGACTTGTGAATTCCCTTAGACTCTGAAATTCCCTCATGGGAGGGGAAGAAAAAGACAAAGAGCCCAAGACAATGGAGGTGACAGTCTTTGGACTGTGGTTTGGATTCCTTGCTGAATGGGTCTCCAATGAAAGGGAACCCAGAACCACCATATATTTAATATCGCAGGACACTACTTGCATTAATAAGACATGTATTCATCTAATAGGCAAAGATCTGCCCCTGTAAGGAATGTTACAGGAAATTTGCTCCTAGCACCACCCTCATCCATGCTCAATGCAAGCAGAGCTCAATCATTTAAGAATTCAATCTGTGCAAAGCAGCAACTCATGGATTGCAGCTGGAGGCTAGATTATACTTGCATGACCTCTTTTTATCAACAATATCTTAAATTCTATGCCATTGGATAAATTATTGATATTGTCAATGGAACTATCATAAACCCCAGTGGGGTGATAATGCTTTTTCTTTGTCACAAAATTATAAGATTGCTAAAATAAATAAGAGTTGTTTATAACACAAGGACAAGCAGATGGACTCTGGGCTCCTACCTAATTCTAGTCCCAATCTGAGAACACTTATTTCTTATAACATGTTCCAACTCAATACTCACCTTCATAAAGGGATCACTGATGACATGGGTACTATAGGGAAGTATGGCAAAGAAATCAGATGGTGCCTGGTTATCAATTGAAATATTGCCTGGGTTTTTAAAGGTTTGTATTCAGACAAGCAGAGATTATTGCAAACTTGATTAGGATGGGTGGAACTATGGTATAATATAATTTCTGGTAAGTTGATCTCCCTCTTGATCCATCCTGATTTTTCTTTAGGTTTAAATATTTCTCACTTGTTCTACAATAGAGATCTGCCCTCTGGTTTATTTTAATATTGATAGGTCTTTTCTTTGTTGCAGTGTATTGCTATTATTTTTTCTTTGTTTTGTTTTTTCTTTTCTTGTTATGTTTCCCAGCCTATGAAACACAGGAAGAATGGATGCATAGAAACAATAACTTCATTGGTTTATTGGAATGGGGAAAGGATGAGGGAAATCAGTGAGCAAATAATGAATGCATGAAGGGGGAGGGTACACTAAAACTGATTGTGATAATGGATGTACAATTCTCTTTTAATGTTACTTAATTACAGAAGTGGGTGGTGTGGGAGTTTTATATCAATAAGACTAACTTTTTTAAAGCCTGGATCCTTTTCCATCACAGCATGTCTTTGTGCTATTATCCAAAGTAAAAGGAGTAATATGGTTCCCTTAAATTTTGCTGTCCTTGCTTGCTGTTAAGTGTAATCTAATCAATTCTAACCCATGTGGCAGAGTAGTACTGGTTTTTCTTGGCTATCATCTTTCTGAAGCAGATCTAACTTGAACCAGGGTCCTTAAATCTTCCTGTGGTTGCATGGATTTTCATACTTTCTGTGCTAGGTAGGTTTTTTGTGCCAAGCTGGCGAATGAAGATAGGTAGATTTGTTGTGACAACATGACCCATGAACACATGTGATACTAATTGGATGGCAGGGATATAAATGGCTCTGTGAGCCTCGCCTTTCTCTCTCTTGCTCTTGGATCTTTGGATCAATCGGCTGCCTTTTTTTTGCCCTGTGTCTTGTTCTCCAAGCTACACTATCCATGGCACACATAATCTGTGCACTGTGTCGCTGTGAGTTAAGGTTCCTTCAAATCCTGCTTTGCCACACTACTGGAATATACATTTCTTGAGCTGGAGACTGTCTGGCCCTTCATCTGGCTGTTGGTGACCTGCCTTGCTGTTTGCTGCTTGTGGTGGGACAGCCTGAATTGCTCTACAGAAGACTACCTGGTGGCCCTCAAGACTCGAAAGGCTGCCAGTGTATTAGCTGTCTCATGCAAGTGAGTTGCACCGAGCCATTTGTATGGCTTTATAGATTAGTTAACTGTTTATTTCTTATGTTAGATATCTATCTATCTATGTATATATAATTATTAGTGTTTTGGCTTTCTTTCTCTAGAAAACCCTCTCTAACACACTTCCCACTTATTCTCCCTTCATGTTGTTCCTTTTGAGCCCATAAAATATAGGAATATTTCCTTAAATTAGACCTTGCAGTAACCATGGAACTACTATCATTCCTCAAACAATTTGCAAAAGCCAGCCATCACTGGTGTCCTCTGGTTAAGTATGATGTTGCTATCCTATCACATTACTATTGAAATACATCATACCCAGTTGTGAAATATGTATTTGAATCACAAGGTGGTCTGCAGTTGTGTGTAATGTCATAGAAAGGGACTAAGCTTCAAAGCACTGTGTCATTGGAAACTTGAGTGCTGGCAAAAGAGTATTAAGTGCTCAACTGATAATCAAAAAGTCAGCAGTTCATACTCACCAGCTGATGCAGGGGAGAAAAGATGGCAGCTTGTTGTCACGGAGATTCTATTTTTGGAAACTCTAAGGAACAATTCTGCTGTATTCTATAGGATCTCTATGAGCTGTCAACTCTAAGGCCATTCATAAGTTCTTTTTGTTTATTGCTTGAAGCTATGGGATAGTAGATGAAAGCAGTAGGAAAGACCTGTAAGTGCAGCAGAAACTTAAAAAAAGGACAAGTTCTAACATCCTGCCGACAAGTGGTTCTGTCAGATACGTAGGTGATGGTTGTTGCTGTTGTTAGGAGCCATTGAGGGGTTGTCGCTCATATGTACCATGGTCCTATGCCAGTCTCCCAGTTTCCTTAGATTTGAGCCCATGATCGACACCCTTGTGTCAAAGTATCTCATCAAGGGCCTTCCTCTCTGACCATTCATTTGATCAAGCATGATGCCCTCCTTAGGGACTGGTTTCTCCTGATAACCTGCCCAAGGCAGGTTGAGGCAAAGTCTTGGCATCCTTACCTCTAAGGTGTATTCTGGCTATACTTCTTCTACCCTTCATCAGTTTGTTCTTTTGACTGTCCATGGTACTTTAAATCTTCTTCATAAGCACCATTGTTTAAATGCATCAATGTTTCCTTGGTCTTCCTTATTCAATATCCAATCTTCACATGCATATAAGACATGAAAATAGCATGGGTTGGGTCAGTTGCACAACTAGTCCTCAAAGTTATATCGGTGCTTTTCAACAATTTAAACAGGTTTATGTAGCAATTTACCTAACGCATTGTGTCATTTGAATTGCTGATTGATGCTTCCATGACCACTGATTGTGGATCCAAGCAAGATGAAATCTTTAACAACATCAAGCTTTTCTCCATTTATCATAATGTTACCTATTGGTTTAGTTGGGGGGATTTTTATTTTCTTTACACTGAGTTAAAATTCATAATGAAGATTGCAATTCTTGATTTTCATCAGCAAGTCTTCCTCATTTCAGCAAAGCAGTGTCACCTATATTTTGCAGGTTGCTAAATAGTCTTTCTCTAATGCTTAAAATGCCACATTTACTTTGATGCCACATTCTTCTTCCCATAATTCAGTTTCTCTGATTTTTAGCTGAGCATATAGATTGAACAAGTATGGTGAGAGGGTGCCACCCTGACTCATACCTTTCTTGATTTTAAAATATGTAGTTTGCTGTGGTTCTATTCCCACAACTATCTCTTGATCCATGTACAGGTCCTGACTGAGCACATTACACTATTCTGGAAATCCCATTCTTCTCAATGTTATTCATAGTTTGTTATGATCCACAGTTGAATGACTATGGATAGTCAATAAGACACAAGTAGACATCTTTCTGGTATTTTCTGTTTTCAGCCAAGGTCCATATGATCTTGGCAATTATACCTCTTGTTCCATATCCTCTTCTGAATATAGCCTGAAACTAGGGCAGCTTGCTCTCATGGAGGATCTTCAGCAAAAATTTTCCTTGCATGTGATATCAATGTCACTATTCTATAATCTATGAATTCTATTGGGTTACCTTTCTGTGAAATGGGAACAGATCCATATGGATCTCTTCTGGCTAGTAGGCCAAGTAGCTGTGTTTCAAATGTCCTGGCATAGATGAGTAAGTGCTTCCAGTGCTTCCTTAGGTTGTTGAAACATTTCAATGGGTATTCCATAAATTCCTGGAGCCATGTTTTTGACTAAGGCTTTCATTGCATCTTGAACTTCTTCTTTCAGTAACATTGGTTCTTGCTCCGAAGCTACTTCAAATAGTTGAAAGTTGACTAGGTTTTTTTTTTTAGGACAGCGACTAATTTTTTTTTGAGTTTACACTTAACATCTTCTCTTGATGCTTCTTGCATCATTCAATATTTAATCCATAGAATCCTTCAATCCTGCAACTCAAGGTGCTTGTATTATTCTTGAGTTATTTCAATTTATGATGAGCACATTTTTTATTTTCTAACTCTAGGTCCTTGCACATTTCATTATCATATTTTACTGTGTTATTTCAAGATGCCATTTGAAATTTTTCATTCAGCAATTTGATTTCAGGATTTCTTTCATTACCTCAGCTACTCTATTAGGGCAAGTTTCAGACTTTCTTCTGGTACCCACTTTTTTTCTCTCATGCTGCTGAAATACCTTTTGCTTTCTTCACAAATGATGCTCTTGATGTTATTCCATAATTCACTAGGACATTTCCATTAGTGTTCAATGCATCAAATCAGTTCTTGAGATTTTCTTGAAATTCACATGGGATAGACTTAAGGTCATATTTTTGCTCCTGGGGAATTGTTTGAATTTGCTTCAGCTTCAGTCCAAACCTAAATATGAGTAACTGTTGAGGTGTTCAACATCAGTCCTGGGCCTGGTTTTAGCTACTGATATTGAGCTTCTTCATAGGGTCTCTTCACACCAATGCAATCATTTTGATTCCTGTACATCCCATCTAGAAAAGTTCATGTGTGCAATGTGTAGGTTTTGCATTATTGAGTAAAAGGTGTTTGCTATGAATAAGTTGTTGGTCTTGCAAAATCCTACCTTGCTATCTTCCAGCTTCATTTCTATCACCAAGACCATATTTTTCAACTACCGTTCTTTCCTCTCTGTTTCCATCTTTTGTATTCTGACCACCAATAATTATCAATGCCATTTGATTACATGCTTGATCAATTTCAGACTAAAGACATTGATAGAATTTTTCATTTTCTGGGCCGAGCCCTGGTGGCGTAGTGGTTGTGCGCGGGACTGTGGCCCACTGGGATGGAGGTTCGATTCCAGCTCCATGGAGCAAAGGCTGGGCCTCCTACTCCCACCACCTGAGGGCAGTGATGCCCCACCTGCCCCCAAAAAAGTGAAGAATTTTTCATTTTCTGCATCACTAGTTTTAGTGGTCATGAATATCTTTGAATATTTATTGTGTTAATTGGGTCTTCCTTGATGTCAGATAGACAGCATTGCACTTCCAGATACATATTTTTTGGTGTATTGCAATTACCTTATTGGGGGGGCTCTTACAAATGTTATATGAATCCATATGCTGCCATCAGCATTTCCAAAACAATTCCTTTCTGCTTGAGCCCTTGGTATCAGCCCCTCTTTTTCTCAGATCTTGAAATGCTCTGTTTATGTTGGATAAGTAGCATTGCACTTAAGAATAGATCTTGAAATGTCCTTTTGACAATGAGCCCAATGTCCTTCCTCTTGATGGTATCATTTCCAGCATAGTAAATCGTATGATTTTCTCTTTTTAAATGGTCAACATTTCCCATTTCAGTTCATTAGTGCTCAACTGTCAATCTTCATGCATTCCATTTCATATTTAATGACTTCCGATTTTCCTACATTTATACTTTGCACATTTTAAGGTCCAATTATTAATTGATGTTTGCAGCTGTTTCTATTTAGCTTGAGCCATGCCCTATCAGCAAATGAAGACCCTGAAGGCTTTACCACCAAAGACTTTAATCCACACACATCATTATGGTCAACTCTACTTATAGAAGACAGCCCTTTGTCAGTCACATTTTGGGTAACTTCTGACCTGAGGGATTATCTTTTGGCACTATCTCTGACAGTGTTCTGCTACCACTGTAGGTGTTCAGTGACTGACAAAGTTTCTATTCTATCCATAGTTTTCAGGCTAATTTCTCTTTGTAGTGACTAGTTTCTTCTTTATAGTCTAGAAGATCTGTTGAAATTGTTCACTTTGTGCAATGCTGCTGGTGTTTGGAATACCAGTGAGATAGCTTTCAGCAACACATAGACCACCACAGAATGACACACTGACCATTGGCAGTTCATTGTAGATATATTCCTTGCTATTAATTAAACATTATTACCTATTCATTAAAATAAGTCATATAAAAGTGTCCATTTTACAGGGAAAGGACTAAATATTACTTACAGCCCAGACTTCTACAGATAATGAAGACAGTGGAAGAGAAAAATAAATTAATGAAGATGTCTTGTGACAAAGAATGAACAGATTATACAATGTATTTCAGGATTTTCTCAGATCCACAAATTGTCTTGGGTCTAGAAAGGAAAACAGTTTATGAAACATTGAGAACTCTCAGATATGCCAATCTAACAAGATCGCACTTACCTAGAGAGTAGCTGTTAAGTACTTATGTATGGACTCCAGCAACTACAGGAGCTAGGGCTGAGCTGGCCAGAACTTGGTCGAATGAAGAGATATCGGACGCTGTGAGCTAGTGTAGATTCCTGCAGTATTGGCCGAGATGGTCAACTTACACATTTGCTGTCAAACATGGGAGGTGAGAGCTCTAAAGCATGAAGTGGCTGGTTTTCACACATTATGGGTGTGCTTTGACTCAAAATGAAGAGCACAAGGTGGGGTTTCCACTGAATGGATTCTAGCTGGGCCTGGGGAAGGGGGTAGACAGGATGCTGATAGGATTATAGGATCGATCCATTTAAGAATGTTGCTTGCTAACAGTGTTAATTATGATTCTAACTTAATTGTAGAAGTAATAACTTCAAAAAGGGGAAGCGCAGTATCCAAAACTTGGCTGGAGCGTAGTATCCAAACCTAGTGTGTCTTAAAGGTTTTGCTATTCTGATACCTCGTGAGATCAGAGCAAGGGAATAGTGATCTCTTTGCTAAATTCTCTCAGAGGGCAGAAAAAGTTAAGACAGGATGACTTTTGGAGAAGCTAACCAGATCAGATGGTGCACTTGCCTCAGACTTGATGGCAGAGTTATAGAACAAGTTCTGGTTTTGCTGTGAACTGCAGTTGAGTTGGCTCTGGACACATGGGAATCCCCCCACCTCCCAACCCTCCATGCAAAACAAAATGCCGCCTGCAGCCTGCAGTGATCCATTGAGTTTCCTTTGACTATTTGGAAGTAGATTATCAGGACTTTCTACCTAGTCTGTCTTGGTCTGGAAGCACCACTGAAACCTGCCCATCATGACAGCAACACTCAAGCTTCTGTCGATGATGGGGTGATAGTGGTGCACAAGGTGCATTTAGCAGGGAGTTGAATTCATTACAGGTGAGAATTCCACTATGGAACTACCAGTGCCACTGTAACAAATGCGGGGGGATCAAAAGGAGAGATCATCTTCTGGCTTTGATTATCATCAATGTTGGTAATCTTTACAGAGCACAGATAATAGCCCAAAGAGGCAGCATGGTAAATAAAATAGACTTGGGAACTTTGGTGTGATCCATTTGAGCCCACGGGGTGGAGGTAGCGGATCCGATGAAGGAAATCAATTACAACCTTAACAACAGACCATTCCATGTGCTAGCAGTCAGGTCACTCTTGGGATAGTGTCAAAAGTCATAATTGGGTCAGAACACATGTAGAGGCACATGTACAGAGTACAAAGGAAACGGAAACTAATGAAGAAAGCATGTTTTGCCTTACAAACATCAGAGTTTGAGAAGTTACATGAACACAATAGGCATAAAATACTTGAAGATGTGTTGTGTGGAAGATTGCACTTGCTCGACTCGTTCACAGTGGGTACAACCAAGGCATTTGAGTATGAGTTTAAAGAAAGGGATGTGGACTTTCAATAAGCTAAGGACGCTCCCATAACCTGAAAGGCCAAGTGAGAAAGTACAGTCTGAAGAGCGCCTCAAAGTTTCCAAATTTTGGCATTTAGGTCCAGGGAGTGTGGGGCTGGGGGAATTCCAGTAGTTGAGTGGTTGGCCCACTGAAATTGTAGTGTTCTAAGTGTAAATAACACTCCATTATTTCCTGAGTGGCAGAGCTAGGTGATGTCTTAGAGAAGAAAATGACTTTAAATGCAGAACCTAGGTGTAGCTGAGAAGTTAAAAAGTTGTCAGGATCTCTGAGTAGTAATGTACCTGGAGGAAATGTAGGGGAAGCCCATCATTTTCACACAGCTGCTAGTCTTTCCCCAGGGAAAGACCTGAGCAGGGAGGATGGGAGCTTGCTGGATTTTAGTAACAAAAGGAAAAAGTGCTGCGCCTCAGAGGGCCCTTGCTAGTCTAATAAGGCTTCCACATTTTGATCCCACAGTTTCAAATTACAAAGCTGCCCAGCTCCCTCCCCATCTTGGATTCCTTCTTCTTTGCATTCAGCTATCTGCGTGGTGCCCACACCAAGCGGGCCTAAGAAGGCGTTCTGGTGAAGGTGTTGGGAGGCAATTCGGTGTGGCAGGTAGATAGCTAGGCTTTCCTGTTCTGCAGGCTTCTTTCTCCCTGCTACAGTCCCTCCTTCTCATCGCTTTCTGGTTGCCAGACTTGCACTTATAAAATGGGAATAAAAGCCATTCACACCTCACTGGCTTTTGTAGGAACTAAATGACATGCTGTAGGGAAACAAATGATGCATTGCTAGCAAAAAATTGTCCCGATTTGTTGAGGACCCAGAGAATTCAGGGGGGAAAGTAATCCAAAGGTCAGAACTGGATGCTAATACCGGGAAAGAAAGAAACTTCAAGAGAACTGGCAGAAAAAGGTCCCAGAAGTCAGGCAGCATCGGGCAGGCAGAGCCACCACTGCACATGCTCAGGGTCATTGGCCAGGCCAGGGAACCCATGAGACAAGAAGCCAGTTTTCACTGCAGGCCCAAATGTGGATAAGAAACCTGCCACAGCTCCTTCTGAAGTTGCCCTCCTCCACCACCACCACCGCCAACCCCCACACCAGTGCCCAATTAGACCTACTGCGGCCTGCAGGTTGGCCACTGGTGGTACTTCAGGCTAAGGCTCTGCCTACAATAACGCAGATCTAGAATGTTCACGATCTGGCCGCTGGGAAATGTTGAAGCTAGGAAAACCTTGCTTTCCAGAAGGTTCACGCCTGTAATTTAGGGCAGACACTTGAACAAGGGCACTAGTTGTGAGCATCTCTCAAGATCCTTTCCCTGCTAACTCCCATTTTAAAAAGATACTTCATCTTTGCTGCATCAATCTCTACAGACAGCAGCCCCCTTTTCCAACACACACAAGTGTAAAAACCCTCCTTTCAAAGAGGAATAAAAGGGTCCGCTGCTTCTTTGCCAGATTCCTTGCCTTTCTCCTTTGGTTCTTTCTAAAGATAGAAATCACAGGTTGCTTCCTTTGACCAAAAAAAAAAAAAAAAAATCGTTTGCTCTCTTCACAAGAAGCAAAGGCATTTTATATCCTTTAAGCATTGCTTATTCCCTCACTCTTTCGGAAAAGCCTCCCGCACCTCTCCAAATCAAGACTCCATATTGAAATAAGTAAGAGATCAACGAAATGGGGATATAAGCGCTCCTTCGCCGCAGACCTTAGGGGGACATCCGGGAGAAGCCTGCGGGGTCACAGGAATCAAGCCCCAAGAGCTCTCCACTTCCCTGAGGCCCAAACGTCCTGGGGCTCACCTCTCCCCGCTCCTGCACCGACCAGGTCCTGCTTCCGACCCCGCCTGCAGGCCCCGTGGTCCCTGACCCCAGAGGTGCGCGGGGTGCGGGAGGGCCCGTGGGCGCAGGGGCCGGGGCGGCGGGGGCGGGGCCGGAGCCTCCGGGGTGCGCGCCGCTTCCCGGCCGGTCCGCTAGGGGTCGCTCTCGGGTGCCGAGCGGGCAGGGCCGGATCAGCTGACTCGCCCGACTCGCAGCCTCGCCGCCGCCGCACTCGGGTCCGTCAGTTCCCTCGGCAGCTGGAGGCGGGCGCACCGGGAGCGGCACGAGCGCGGAGCCAGCGGAGACGGCGAGATCAGCCGGCGCGAGCCGAAGAAGGGCGCGGCGGACCTCCCCGGCACAGCAGCACATTCGGTGCCCCTCGCAGGGTCGCGATGCTGCCTGGTTTGGCACTGCTCCTGCTGGCCGCCTGGACGGCCAGCGCGCTGGAGGTGGGTGCCGAGTCTCGGGAGATGGGGGAGGGGGCGGCCATCCAGGAGACCGATCCCTCCCTGCCTTCCCTCCTCACCCCAAATCTTTAACCCAGAGCGGCCGAGTGCAGCCTAGGGGATCCGTCGGCCTTCGCCCGCCCCCCCCCCCGCCCACACCCCCACTGGCGGGCTCCCTGCGCATCCGCGTCTCCGGGCCCAGCCCTGCCCCGGGGACGCGCGCTCGGGCCAGCAGAGCGGGAGCCGGGGAGCTGTCCCCGTGAGCCCGGGGCGAGAAGGGGAGCCGTACGACCCTGAACTCAAGTCCCCACCCTCGGGGGTCGGGGTGGGGGGGAAGCAGGAGGCACCCAGATGTGTCAGGGTGCGGGAGTGCGTGGGGGAAAAGTGACAAGGCGGCGTCCGCGGATCCCGTGCCTCCGCCCTGAAGTCCCTCTACCTTGCCGGGACTTGGAGAGGACAAGTCGGTGCCGCGCGGGACCCTGGAAACCCCCCCTCCCCCGCGTCCCCATGCCTCTTGCGTCCCATTCACCTTCCCTTCCCACCCCCACCCCCAATCCCTTCGTAACCCCAACCACCTCCCCGTCCTCCTTGGCGGCGGCCTCCGGGGGGCCACCTCGTTCGGGGTGGGCGCCCGGCCGCGCAGTGCCTTCCACCGGCAAACTTTGTATGTTTCCGCTTTTCCCTTTTGTGTAAGTTGCGAGACGGGAGGGGTCGGAGACCCGCAATCCCCCCACGTCCTCGCCGAGGTTGGACATCCCAAGCCAGGGTGGGCGACCGCCCCGACTCCCCAGGAGAGAGCGAGAAGGTCCCCGGGAACAAAAGCCGCGACACTCCGCCCTCTCTCGCCCGGGGCGCGGCGGGCAGAGCCGCCTCAGTCTCGGGGCGCCACCGAGGCTCCCGCCGGGCTCCCGAAGCCGCGCGGCGCGGGTGCCGGGGAGGAGGCTGGAGCGGGCGGTGGCATCTTTGGCCGAGTCCCCGGGCGCCTCTGGCTCTCCCCTCTCCTCCCCTCGAACCACCTCCCCGCCTCGTCCGTGCCGAGCCCGGTGGCGTGAAGTCCTTGGCGAGAAAGGCGCGCCGAGTGGGGTGTGCGTCTGGGAAGGGCAGTGGCTGGCGGTGGGAGTCACGGGCTTGCCTCTCCTGTGCATCAAAGGAGGCGTTTGCTCGATTAAGACGCGGCCTCCTGCTGAGCTGTTTTAGGACTCGGATTTAGCCCCCGGGGGGTCACAGGCGGCTGGGGAAGGGTCCTGGGGTCTCTTTTTTTAGGGTGCAGAGAAAATGATGGAATTGAGTGAAGATTAAGACGGAGAAGATGGCGCCTCTGCAGTGCAGCAAAGAAAAGCTGTGTCGAGGCTGCAGCCTGGTGAAATCCACCCACCACTAGGTGTTTAGCAAGTCTTCCCCATTCATCCAACTCTCGAACATTCCGCACTTGCCTTGTGGAAAAGGACAATTTTTCTTATCTAAAGATGCATAAAAGTTATGTGAGTTACACTTGGGGCTAGGAAGGTTGGATTTTTCCATGGTGGGTTCGCATTCCTGTTTTACCATTGGCAGTCCCCCCAACCCCCGATTTTTTTTCCCCTTTATTTATATCCCTTACCTCCAGGTCTCTTTCCAAATCGGCACTTTCTGGGAAAGCGTTTTTCATGTAATTCCAGGGAAACTAACCGAAATAACACACTACTTAGGTTTTCCCCCTAATTTACAAGAACATTGAACTTTTTTCCCTTCAGGTTTTTACCTACAAGTGGCTGGGGAATCACCGGAAGGTTGTCTGAAAAGCTAGTTGTTTTATGAGTCAACAATTTGATGTTGCATAATGCATTTAAAATGCATACTCAATGGGAATGCTGATTGCTTCATGGTTTAAATTTGTAAAAATTATTTTGGTTTTTGTGAATTGTCTTACTACACATTAAAAAATACCCACAAATTGGATCATTAAAAGCATATTGTAAGCTTTATTTTGAGAGCTTTTGTCAAAACATTTAACTTCCCTTTAGCCCACCTGACTTTATAATAAATCTAGTGAAAAATTTATGTAGCAGATAATAGTTTCACGTTCAACCATTCATACACCTCTGATTGAATTTATTATCCATTGCAATCCCCTCCATGTACCTTTGCTTATCCCACGACCTCCCTGCCCATGTCCATAGGCAAATATGATTCAGCTGTATTATATGGCCTTTTTTGTTTGCTTGTTTTGTGCCATCATTTTGGATGTTTTGGTTTTTTTTTATTGGTTATTATTATCTCCCTTGAAGAGTGGAAGTGAGCTTCACATTATTCCATTTCTTTTTCAATTTTCTGGCAATTTAATTGCAAGAGTTGGTGGTAGGGCAGACAATTCACTCTAATGAGGTGTGTGACGGATGTATCCAGGTCTCTCTGTGTCCACTAAACTGATGCAGTTTTGAGTTGACTATCTTTTATAAAGCATAGAAAATAGGTCTGTTGTCAGTGGGTGTGAAAATAATGAAATGAACAGAATAGTTCTGGGGTCCGAGCTTGGGGGGGGGGGGCAGCATTTTTAGTACCTGGTTGACAATTTTGCTTGATTGACGTAGGAGTCTTTTTTTAAAAGAGTCTTTTATTTGTTCATTAACACCTACTTCTTCCTATTTTATTTTCTTCTTTGGGGGAGAGCCACCCAATTATTATAGTCTGCCTTGCTGCTGCTGCTGACGCATAGATTATAGATGCCAGCCTATACCGAGTTTAATACTACTGTTGAGGTAGAAGCTCTACTTGTGGAATTGTGAAACTAAGCTTGGGTTGTGACCTATAAGGAATCACTGTGTCTTTCTGATCAATGCGCAGCCATGGTAACCAGCAGGGAGCAGAAGATTCCCGCTTGTCACCCTAACACACACACTCCTGAGAGCTCTTGCAAAGACTGTTAGTACTACAAAGAAGTTACCAGATGGAATAATCCCTGCTCCCGACTAAGGAAATGAAAAGGAGCATGTAGTTTCATTAAGGCACAAGGTTAAGTTATGAAGGGCTACTTGCAAAAAATAAAATATTGGTTGGAGGGGAAATAGAGAGGCAGTTATCCTTATAGATATGACTTTCTTCCTGTTAGCTAAAGGTCCCTTATTTCATGTTCCTCTTTATGGCTGACTAGGGACTTTATGCCAATTTTTGCTTAAAGATGGAGCTTGCCAGTCATGGCAGAAATACATGTAGCCATTATGTGCCTTTTGTGTGGCCACTAATCTTATCAAGAAACATAATAAAATGCAATAGAAATGTACATTTCCTTTCTGCAAATTTAATCTAGTTGGGGACATATATTACCTTATGAGACTTTAAAGCATCTTTCAGTAGTCCATTTCTTTTAAAATCTCCACCGAGTTGTATCAATTATGACTGCAAAGAGACTGTATGCCATTTTTATTTAAACAACCCAACCCATTGCTGTTTAATCAATTCTGACTCATAAGGATCCTACAAAGGATTTCTGAGACTGCATTTTACAGAGCAGACTGCCTCATCGTTCTCGTAGAGAATTGCTCATGGGTTTCAACTACTGATATTTTCTTGCCTGATCCACAGTGCCAGTATAATTTAAATATAAAGTTTCAGTATAGCAGAATCAGTTTCACTGTATGCACTTCATTACCCATCCCCACTCTCCCTCTTCTCCCAGGCTTTTTGTCTCCTCGGGCAAATAGAATGTGCAAGTGCTTATAAAACAAAAATTGAATGTTTATCACGCTAAAAGGAAAGTACAGATTAAGTGGTATATGGACTGAAATTGCTCCAGCATAAACATCCTGCCTTTAAGGTATAATGGAACAATGGAATGAGATAATCCAAAAGAATTTATTTCCTGGTAATACATTTCTAGCCAGATTTACTTACCAGGTCTGGTCAATGGAGATTACATCTTTGCATGTACAGTATTTGTTTACATTTCTTCAAAACACACACACACCCGCTGAGTTTATGGGCAGAACCTTTATCGTCTATCTTATTTCCGGTGCCTGGTTTAGAGCTGGGTGCGGGTGAGGCTCTTAAATATTGGATGAAGGATGAACAAATGAATAAGTAGGGGCTTGATTAGATTGATCGCTGCATCAATTCATTGGAAGGGCTTGTATTGAGTGTCTGTGTTATCCGAGGATGTGGTGAACGAGACAGTCTTCATGGAGCTTGCAGTCTAGTGAACACGTTGTAAAGGCATGATTGCCAACTGTGACAGGAACTGAACTGAAATTTGCAAGGTGCAACTCTGGAGAAGGTTATGGAATTAGAAACGAGGAACTGAAGGACTGAAGATAAAAAGGGCTAAACATAGGACCTGGGAGTTCGGATACTGGATCTTGTATGAGGATGTCTCTCGATGGGAGAAGTGCTTCACTGGGGTAGTTAAGGGAGCAAGAAAATCGAAGCATTTTGTTGCTGATGCTTTATGCCTCTATCTGCTGCCTGCTTGAGTACAAAATCTTCTTTTCATAGTAGGTTCCCAGGTGCAAATGTATGGATTGGGGTTTCTGTCAACCCTCGGGAAAACTGTCACCCTGTGAGTCTTCCAGTCAGTAGCCAGATACACTCTCATATCTGGGTGGGAGAGGATGGGTGGCAGACTGCTGTTGTTAAGATAAAGGAATGAGCAATCTATGAGTAGCAAGACTAAACAATCAAATATGTATTTGCTAAGTTAAAAAAAATTTTTTTTTAATTTGCTATGGAAGGAAAAGCAAAGGATAGCCAAACTCAAAGCAAATTTGCAAATGAAAACCAGAGTGAAGGGGGAATGTGTTATGTAACTATTTCTTCAGTTTAATGTGGCTTATTTAAGAAATAACTATTACAGTAAGAGCACTAGTATACCCCTTCTTTTATAGATGCTAAAAATTCCCTCTTCAGAGTTTTCCTTGTTAAATAAATAATCTTTTACTGGCATCTTTTTTTGGGGGGTGAGGCACCACTGCTCTCGGTGGTGGGAGTAGGAGGCCCAGCCCCACTGCTGGAATTGAACCTCTGTCCCACTGGGCCGCACTCCCGCGCACAACCACTACGCCACCGGGGCTCAGCCCCTGGTATCTTTTTTTTTTTTTGGGGGGGGGCATCACTGCTCTCCGGCGATGGGAGTAGGAGGTCCAGCCCCACTGCTGGAATTGAACCTCCATCCCAGTGGGCTGCAATCCCGCGCACAACCACTACGCCACCGGGGCTCAACCCCCCCCCCGGTATCTTTTTAGAAGTAGAAATTCACTCAAAATTAGAATAATGAATCTCTAGGAATAAAGTAATTCATTAAAAACAAAACAAAAATCTGGAGAGGTTCATCAATTTAAATTCCTATAAGAAAGTGCTGTTTAAGAGATTGGCTAGCTATCTTTTAAAGTGGGATACACAGACACTTATTGATTCAGGTATATATGTATTACATTTTAGGTGCAATAGGGAATTTGGAGGTCTGACCACTACATTCATATTTCTTTCATTTTGCACATTTTTTTTAAAAGACTTTAATTTGTTGTTATTAATATACCCAGCAAAACATACGCCAAACTCGACCTTTCGGTGACATGGATGATAAGCTGTTTTGAATTGTGCAACCCTTCTCTGACCTCTTTTCTGAGTTGTTCCTCCCCCGTTACTATGAACTCCCCACCCCACAGAGGGTCCCTTCTCATATTCTCAGTGGCTTTTGTCAGGTAACCTCATTAGAGAATTTTTTATAGAGTATAATGTGCAAGGCAGATATTTTTTACTAGTTAAGATAAACTTCAAGGGGGAGTTTCGGATTTAAATTGTTTTAAGGCTAGTCCAGAGCAAGTTTTAAGAGTATGTCCACCATCCATAGCTCCAGAAAGTCTGGGATCTGTGGGTTTGAAATTCTGCTCTGCATTTTCTATTTTGATGTTGTTGTTGTTGTTATTGTTGTTTTTTGGGAGGGCATCACTGTCCTCAGGTGGTAGGAGTAGGAGGCCCAGCCTTTGCTCAGTGGAGCTGGAATCGAACCTCCATCCCAGTGGGCCGCAGTCCCGCGCACAACCACTACGCCACCGGGGCTCAGCCCACATTTTCTATTTTGAACAGGAGTCTTGTGCAAAAGAATTGATCAAAGTGTTCAGTCATAGTAGCCAGGCACCATCTTGTTTTATGAAATCATGGCAGACCCTGCACGCACCATTTTCTTCTCTTGTCCCTGATTCTCCTTCTTCTGTTGTTCAAGAGAATAGAGACTAATTGTTCCTGGGATGGCTGCTCTCAAGCTTTTAAAGACTCCCAGGAATGAAGAGTCAGAACAGACAGCATGACTACTTTTAAAAGAAATGTGCAGTAAAGATTGAGCCTGAAGGAAAGTACTGGACATAGGTGGAAAAAGAGAACTGGCCATTCCATAGTTGGTAGTGTTATTTAGTTCCCATATTCATTAGGCTGGTTCCATACCAGGCATAATGTTGAGCACTGAATAGTCTGGTATGTTTTTCAAGAAGGCAACATGGCCCATCGATCAAGCTGTCGGGCAAGTTATGAAACCATTCAGGGCCTCCCTTTTTTTCTTTACAGAATTGGAAATAATAGTGTCTAGACTATTAAATATATAAATTATACATGTAAGACACTTTGCACAATATGTATAAGATGCTGACGTATTATAAACACTGTAAATTAGTTTTCACATGCAGTTGAAATATTTTTAAAAGACGCTTTATTTATTGACCAACTAATTCAGTTATGAATTGACAGTTGGTCAGAGACTTGGCAATATGTTCCCTGTAAGAGTGAATGAATTTGATTTAAGTTATTAGAAAAGCAACAACATAGCTAATGTAAAATTTTAGAATAACTGTTATACAATTTAATGTATGTCACACAGGTATTTTGCATTTGGCTTTTTGAAACATTAGAAGAATTCATGCTCATTGAAAAATCTAATCGAAAACAATGAAGAATGAAGCCGTCTGTCTATACCACAAGAATCCATTTTAAGTGCTGTGCATATTTGCAATTTGTCTCATGTCTACAACTCTGGCTCAATTATTAACTAATTATATAGTTGGCCATCCGCTATGTGCAGAGAGCTGTGAAGGATGGTTTAGTTTTCAGCCAAACCTTTTCTAGAAAATGCTTTGCCAACTCTGCTAAAAATGGAAGGTTTTAAATACCAGCTAAAATTTGATCTTAGAATGGAAGTTTGAAACGCTCTACACCAGAGAACTATCAACTGGAGAAGGCGGACTGCTGGGGGACGCAGGGGGACACAGCGTTTGGGGCTGTCAGTTTTCCAGATAAAGCGAATGCCTGTTCCCCAATCACATTTCCCCTGTGTTCCTAAGCTTCAGAAAGCTCTGTCACTGAATTAAAAGGATACATTTGCTTTTATCTTAGCATATTTTTATCACACTGTGAAAAGAATTTTTTTTCAAATCTCAAGTCCAGAATTAGAGTAGAAGGATATTCAAAAGTGTTGAGTGCACAATATTGGTGATGTAATTGGCAGTTATAATTAATACATTGATTGACGGATCATAATGAGCAAAGTTGCCAGGAGTCTTTGTCAGTTTTCATCTGTCTAGACAAAGAAATGAGTTTAGGTGGGGGTAACAACTTTAGCCATATCTGGAATCAACATAGCACTTCAGAATAGATGGGGAGGGATGGAGTAGTAGTAAAGCCACGATTGTAGCTCTGAAGTTAAGGAATGGGCAAGGTAAGAACTTCAAGGTGGAAAGACTGTGAGCCTCATTTGCAGATGAGTGAATCTTAGAAGAGCAGTGACTTAAAGTCGTATTAATGAAGGACATAAAGCAACATTTGGGTCTCCTCATTGCCCAGATGGCAGCTCGAAACCTTTTCCAATCTTAGTTTTCTTTCCAAGTTGAGATGATCTTTAGATGTGAAACATGACGCCATGGTTATTCGAGCTGTGCATTGCCTTATTCTCTAAGAACCAAACATTTTGTCCCATGATCTTAATTAATTTCCACAGACAGTTACCTAGTTTCTTTCTCAGAAAAATAGAAGCCTTCAAAGATGATATTAATAGATTACTACTTTTTTAGCTTTAAAAATTGTTATGAGAAGATGAGATATAAGAAAAATTATGTGCTTAAGGGAAGAAATTCATTATTTATTTATTTGACTTTGTTTAATTTCAAAGCTTTTTTAATGACTGGAATAGATTTTGATCCCATGGAGACATTTGATAGGAGAGAAAACAAGAGATTTAATCCTACCCCTGGGATGTGCTTTAGACCTTTCCCCTTCCCCCAATTACCACAAACTCATTTATTCGGCTTCTCTTTGTCTACACATGCTATTAATGAGGCAGTGACATTTTAATTATTAATTAAAAAATGATACTGTCCACTAAGGTTTGGTTACTCCAAATAGGACCTGTACTTCTGTTCTCATCAGATAAATTTGTGAAAACAATTACATTGCTTTTGTAAATATCCCTAGGCTATCTCGTTTGTAGTTGATAGGTACACACGATAATGATAAATAAACCTTATTTCAGTACCTCTGAATTCAATGCTCTGTTGATTTTTTTTAAAACAATCTTATTGGCACATAATCTACATATACTATTCAATATTTCAGTCATATCAAGAATAGTTAAACAGTTATTGACACTATTCATGTTAGAACATTTTCTTCTTTTCTGTACTCAATGCTATCAGCTCCCCATTTTCCTCTAACCTCCTTTGGCATACCCACAAGAAGCTATTAATCCAGTAACTGTGTCAATAGGTTTACATATTCTGGGTTTCTTGTACAGAAAAACATACCATAAAAACAAAACAAGCCCCCCCCCCAAAAAAAAATTAACAGCAATAAAAAAGAAAAGCCTTTATTGACCAGAAAGTACAAAATATTGAAAACCAGACCAAATTTAAAATGAGTAAAAAAGGGATATTAAATGATAAACCTAACTGCATATGTAACAGTCCACTTTCTAATGCATTCTGAGTGTCAGCAGCCTATGCACATCCCTGACTTGTGCCTGGAGGGAATTCACCAGAGGCTTAATTCACATGTATTTCCCTTACCTGCTTTGAAAATTGAATGTTTAGAATTGCTGCAATACTTTTGAGAGCTTAGCTTAAATATTTAGAAATTAATATAGAAACTTAGCATAGGAAAACTAATATTACTGTTAATTCCCTTCAAGTTGACCTCGTGACCAACCCCATATACAGTGGGTTAGGACAATTGGGCTTTCATTGCTAATTTTTATAGGTAGACCTTGTGGCAGTAGCCTAATCTGCTGTCAGTTTGAGGATTAAGAGTGTAGCTGTGACATCTGTCCTGTCAATCCGGAGATAGCCAATGAGACCTCTGTGTTGGCATGGTCTTTTGAGAATTCTGGGAAATGTGGTAATCCCTTCTTGGAGGCAGAGACACTGTCTCTCACCACTCAGTCCCTTGGAGACGTTCTATGGACAAGACACAAGGCTGATCCTCTGTGAGACATCCCGGAGAAGCTGTCAGACCTCTGAAGTCGGAAAAACCACGTAGAGACTCCTTCCAGTGCTGAGATGCTTGAGTAGCCACAGAGAGGTCCCTGCCAGTGCTGAGATGCTTACAACACCACTGGATCCTAAGACTTTCTTACCCACTGGCCTGTGATTGTCCTGCATTTGACGTCATTGCATGTGCTTTGTGAATCTGAAGAAGACATTATAGAGTGTTATTGGACATATGAGCTAATAATGTCATACTTGTGGGCTCGTACTTGACTGGGTTTGGATGCTTTCTCTTTCTTTCTTTCTTCTTTTTTTTTTTTTTGTAGCATCACTTCCCTGGTAGGAGTAGGAATGCCTAGCCTTCCTGGAGAGCTGCTGCTGGATTTGAACAGTCAACACTGTGGGCTTCAGTCCCGCACACAACGACTAGGCCACCGGGGTTCAGCCAAGGATGCTTTCTCAATGTTCCACTCCTCTTGTATATAAACCTCTTCCTCATATACATATGAATGCTTATGAATTTGTTTCTCTAGTCTCCCCAGACTAACACAGACCGTGAGGCTTTCATGGACAGATGGGTTGGCTGTGCTTGAGGTGTATTGGTCAGGAAGGAGCCAAGCTCTTCCGAAGGAAGGCAAGAATTCTACCACTGAACCAGTAGCCACTCAAACATGATGTTGGATGGTAAATAGTTTGCATAATAATGTTTAAATTATTGATTATGGTTTACTTGGTTTAAAACCAAGTATAGTTTTCCCATTAGTATGTGTTAGTTTCAGGATCTTTGCGATGATCTTGTACCTTAAGAAAAGCTCAACTCTGCAGAATAAACAGAAGATATGACGATCATTCTAAAAACCATTCTTTTATAAATGCATATCTATATTTAATACTTTTAAATTAGAACCAGCTTTTTTGTTTTGTTTTGGGGCGGGGGGGGGCATCACTGCTCTCTGGTGGTGGGAGTAGGAGGCCCAGCCCCACTGCTGAAATTGAACCCCATCCCAGTGGGCTGCAGTCCCACGCACAACCACTACGCCACTGGGGCTCAGCCCAGAACCAACTTTTTATAAAAAAAAAAAAACCCACCAACTTGTTTTAATAAAGCAAAAGTAAAATCAATTTCATTGCCATCGAGTATGTCTGCTACACAGCGGCTCTAGAGGACAGAGTAGAAATGCCCCTGTGGTTTTCAGAGGTTGTCAGCTTGGTCAGAAGGCCTCATCTTACTCCTGCATAGTGGGCGGTGGGGGGGGGGGGGGGGGGGAGTGAATTAAAACTGCTCACCTTCTAGTTAGCAGCCCAACATGTAAACCTTGATATGATTATTTTTTAATGTTCATACTCTCAATAAAGCCTACTGTCTATGAAAGGCAGACAGGATAAACCGAGGAAAATAGGTACTTCAAAAACAAGTTGGGGGCTGAGCCCCGGTGGTGTAGTGGTTGTGCATGGCACTGTGGCCCACTAGGGGATGGAGGTTCGATTCCAGCTCCACGGAGCAAAGGCTGGACCTCCTACTCCCACCACCTGAGGGCAGTGAGGCCCGAAAAAAAAAAAACTTGGATAAAAGCGAATAGAAGTATATTATAGACAGGATTCCCCATGCATTATTATCAAGGAAGGTCTCGGATCTGGTCACTGCCCATAATAAACTTACATAGATATCTGGGAGAGAGATTGATAGTTTTAAGAACTATAAGCAACATCACGATAAATGGGTGAAAAAAAGAAAAGTTGTGAAGGATTTCATTTTACTCAGATCCACAATCAATACCCATGGAAGCAGCAGTCAAGAAATCAAATATTGATTGCATTAGATAGGTCTACTGCTACAGACTTCTTTAGAGAGCCAGGCATCTTCCTAGCAATGGTATTTTCACTAACCTCTTATGCAAGTGAAGACCAGAAGCATTTGACTTAGGGTATTGAAATTACCATGGACTGTCATAAGAATGAATAAATCGTTCCTGCAAGAAGTCAGTCCAGGCCAGAGAGTGCTCCTCGGAAAGGAGGATCGGGAGATTTTGCTTCACAGACTTTGGACATGTTTTCCAGGAGGAACTCATTTTTAGAGTAGCACACCGTGCTTAGAAGAAGTAGTGAAAAAGAGGACCCTCAATGAGATGGCTGACACTGCGACTGCAACAAGTAGTAATTGTCAGGATGGTACTGGACTAGGCAGCGTTTTGTTTACTGCCCCTAACATCAACAACCAATATCTACTCATAGTTACCTAAGAGTGAATAGCTGGTACGGAGGATCTACTTTGGAATGATGACACATTGAGAAAGAAAATAGGAGGGGGGAGTTCATTTCCTGATGAGCACCTCTGTCTCTCGTACAGGTTTCCAGCCTTGGAAACTCTCCATGGGGTCCCTGTGAGTTCAGATCCATTTGATGTGTAGTGGTTTGGGTTTTGGTGACCACAGAGTGCTTTCTTTCGTCTTCTGCCCCCTCCCCCTGTTCCGCCACCCCCACCCCTGCCCGTTACACAGTGTTTTCTTGAACTTGTTTCTTTGCCACACTGTCTTCCATTTATTTAGCATCTCCTAAATTTTATATTTGGGTGATAAAGAATTATGTTAAATTACTCAGCACTGAGATCAACTCCACCTATTTTGGAAAAGTTGTGAATTGTACCTAATTACAATCATAGAAAGAAAGTGAAAGTATTTTAACAATTTATCCAGCATTCCCTAGGATACTTTATTTTGAAATAGTTTTCTATTGTTAATAATGTAGTAATAGTCAATAGTGCATAATTTTATTTCAGATATTCAGTTGACTTCAAGGAAATATCTTCATTAATTGAGACATAGAAATTTTCTTTTTGTCAGGGAGTTGAGGAAATAGGAAATAGTATTGTCTTTTGGAGTTAAACTGAGTGACCATCATAATGAAAATGTTACTGTTATTTGCTGCTTTATTGTCACTTTATAACTATTACATCTAGTTAAAAGTCCTAAGTTGATCTTTTTCTTTTAAATACAGAAGATTGTGTTAGTTTTATTCTCTTAAAGAATTGTTCAAATTCAAAGGCTCAAGGCTTTGCCACACTATATGCCATTAACTTGACAGGCATTGAAAATCTAATTGAGGGCATCACGATTAGCCTTGTATTTTATTGATGTGCTTTTCTCAGGATTTTCTTTAATCGTTTATGTCAAATGTCAAATCCCCTTCTACCACTGAGTAAACCAACAAAAACAATCCAATAGAAGTAAATAAACATCTAAGTCCTATGATTTAAAAAAAACTTGCAGGCAAGACAGCCCTATGAGAAATTTCTACTCTGTACCACATGGGCTCTTCATGAGTTGGCATTAACTCCAACAGCAGCCAACAGCCACCATCCTGGGAGACACACCCGTGTGTCTGGGATGTGCAAAAATCATGTACAGGAACACCTCTTTGGCTCTAGCAGAAAAGTCACATTTCTAAATCTTTCTCATTTAATCCTCCCATCCTTCCTCTCTGTGTTGGTGGGAACCACCTCATCCATTTCTTGTGACTCCATGGGACATAGTAGAGCTTTTTTTCTTGATGGTCCCCTATTGGGGCTCCATGAATCTGAATTTACTTGATGGCAATTTTATTTTGTCAATCTTTAGGGAAGAGGACCCCCAAGTCTTTCTTCTTTTGGGTAACAGCAGAACAGTTAACACTTGGTGCCACCCAAGAACACCTTCAGCAGTCCCACACCCATCTACTGCCATTGAATAGATTTCTTCCTAGAGATTTTCTGAGATTAGCAATGTTTTTGAGCAGCAGCCCCCTCTTTCTCCCTCGGACTGATGAGTGGATTTGAATTGACCTTCCTATTAGCAGTCTAGTGCCTATCCCAGAGTGCCACCAGCAGTCATAAAAGGAGGTGATTTTGTAGAGGAACCCCAATGTCATCAGTAGGTTGTGGATGAGGGTTTCTGTGTTTATAGCAGACACCCTCAACTTTCTCCCACAGAGGAAGAAACTGGTGAAGACAGGCGAAGCGCTAAACTGATAAAGTAGTTGTCATCAACGTTTACATTCTACAGTGTTTGCCACTTCTATCCGCTTTGATCTCTTGCCTGGGAAAAGTGGAGGCATGAGTGGAGTTCTGCTAATATTCAAGTAGTGTCTAGGCAATTAGTTCATAGAAGAAACCAGGATAAGAAGTGCCATAGCAAGATTCAGACAAAAAATTAAGGCTATCAATTAGGTGTATAGTTCCTGGTGATATTCCATGCATCGTCCTGATCCTGACGCTGTGAGCACCATTTCCTCCCTGTGTGGTGTCTTCTCTCCTTTCGCATTACAGCTGACCCATCTCCTTTACTCAAGAGCATGAATGTGGTGGTCATTCAGGCCTAGAGCTCGGCTGGCCTCGTGGCTTTCGTGTTGGGTTGCTCACCACTGAAACAGCAGTTCAGACTCGCTTTGAAGTCTCAAGTGCACTTCATGCAGGCCATCCATGTTCCTTTTCAGCTGCCTCTTACATGTGAAAGTTGGACCGGATAAGGAAGACCAAAGAAAAAGCCATGTGGCAGAGAATATTGAAAGTACCCGTGGACTGCCCAAAGGACAACCAAATTCATCTCGAAAGAAGCTTAGCCAGAGTGCTCCTTAGAGGCAAAGATAATGAGACTTAGACTCAGGTACTTGGACATGTTGTCAGGAGAGACCCTTAAAAAAAAGAGGAAGTCCCTCAAGGAGATGCACTGACATGGTGGCTGCCGCAGTGGGCTCAGTGCAGGAAGTCATGAGGATAGCACGGGACCAGCCAACCTTTGACTCGGTTGAGCCTCGGGTCACTATGGGTTGGGGCTAACTCGGTGGTACCCAACAGCTGCTCCTGGGGAAAAGGATGACGTTTCCTCATCCTGTGTAGCCTTGGAAACCCCCACAGAGAGTGCTCCTCGGTCCTAATAAGACGAGTTGGAATTGACTTGATACCAGTTCGGCTTTTATTTGAATCACAACTTTTCCCATTACTCGTGCTGTGACCACAAGACAATTTTTTAATACCCTTAGACCTAAGTCTTCTTACCCACAAAGCAGCTGTTACTAGATGAGTCTGGAGAAATTGAAGGAAGAAAGAAGACCCAGATTACAGACTCTGGCCAATTTTGGTGTCAAGGGGCCATGGAGTAGACAACAGAAGGAGATGTTTACTGTCGGTCCATCTAGCACTTTATCAGACAATGGTCTTGTCTTCCTTCAGGTTTCTATTTAAAAGAAGTCGACTGCCAGGCCTCTTTTCTAACCTAAGGCACTACTGAGTGGAATTTACTGGCATTTGCAATCCCAGGGGCATATCTTCCAGCAAATTGGTGGCAGCATAGATGGGCCGATGGGTGGTAGCCTTCCTTTTGCCTCTTTGGAACATCCCCTCTGAGACCCTTCAGGGCAGTCCTAGGTGTTCCAATCAGTTACACTTCACCCCTCTGAAAATGCAAAGGCTCAAAGAGAAGTTCCGCTGTTGGTTGCAGATGGGTCACATTTCAATGCTCTGGAATAAGCAGGCCTGTAGCACGCCAACTTTTCCTTGCTACCATTTTTGATACAGGGAAACAGGAATGACTTCCTTGTAATTCTTAGTGCTTTTTTGCCTGTTTGCAAGTCAGTAAGAGATTGACCAGAGCCTCAATGCCTTGGTTTATGCCACCTCCCTGACCTTTTGCAGGAGCATGATCCCTGCAGAGAGAAAGGAATCTGAGGAATGTTTCTCTCTGGTTGTGCTCTCTTGGTTCACTTCCAGTCTTTTGGGTTCTGCCCCTCCCGCTGTGATCTGTCACAACTGGCAGCTTGGTGGGACTGGAGACCCCTCCACCCTCCCCCCCAATTCCTGACTGCTGTCATCAGAAGCCATGGCGACACAGTGAACTGCTGATCATAAACACGGTCCGCTCCGGAGTTCCAGCTTAGAGATGAGGCTGTCTGCTAAAGATGGGCAGGCTCGGAAACACATCTGGGCAGCTCAGCTTGACCTGATCGGGTTGCCATCCGTTGGAATCAATGTCTTGGCCATGGGTTTGGTTCTTGGCGTTTGGGTCTTTAAGGGGTCCATGTGAACTGCTTCAGCAATGGAGGGAATGCTTTCCACCATCTGAAAAGGACACTGGGAAGGAGGTCATTGAAAGCTGTCGTTTGGGGGGGGGGGGGGCGAGCAGCGCTCTTTGGCGTCTAGCATGTACAGACACTTCCTGGACTTATTCCCCTTGCATTCCTTGGGATAATCTGCTCACACCTGGCATCCTCGGCCATGTAGCTGTGTCTTTCTTTACTCGGGTCTTGCAAACAGAACATGCCATTGAAAATCCCCATTGCCTCTGGAGCAAGCTCTTTAAATTCCATTAATTCCAGAAATGTATATTGAGTGCAAGTATGTTTTAGGGAATGTTTTTTGGTTGGATGTTTGTTTTAAAGAGGGGTGCTTAGTCAGGTTGGGGAGGGATTTGAAAACTACAAAAAACCTGAATTGTCAGGGCTTAAATTTTATTATTGTTATTTTAGTGTATTGATTCTAGGATATAGTTGCCCTCTTTTTTCTTCTGACCTGGCATGTGTAAGACCCTATCAGGTGTTGTCCGTGTGATCGTGTTACATCCACATCCTGTCACTGCCTGCAAGTGCTTTGAGGCTGACTTAACACCCATTAATCTCACAGTTGTGCTGTGAAAACAGATGCTCTTTGTTGCTTATTACTAATGACTTTATCAGAACATTTTAAAGATTTTTTTAACCGTGAAAGATGTCATGGTCCTATGATATATTAGCCTGCTAAAGTAGCACTCAAGCGCTTACTTCTAAAATGTGAGTACATTGTATTTTAAAATATCCCACTACAGACTCTTCGTGATACGAGCTTTTTAATGAATTTTAAGTCAGGTGTTTATTTACAAAATAAGACCTACATAAATGGCAGTTTTCAAATGCCAGTCTTTTTGGAAGTTTTGGCCTTTCTCAATAAATATTTTTTATCCCGAGAAAGGAATTACATAACATTTAGATGGAAGCAGTCGGTCCAGTGATCCAGAGTGTGAATGCAACAGATGAGATCATAGGTAGAAATACACAACAACCTACTGATAGAGAAGAAGTCTCAAGCTGTGCTGTTCCTCGGATAGAGCCCTGTATGGAGAGGTGTCTGGGGGTGTACTACACATGTGGGAGAATTGACACAGGTATTTCTAAAATCCGTGGAGGAAAATCCAGTATAAGTAAGAGCATAATATTGGGCTGGAGAAGGAAGTATGAACGTGTCAAAAGGTGCATCAACATATCTTTAGGGCAAAATGGAGACATTGAAATGAATTCCTGCATTTGCTAGAAATTGCTGCAGGATATAGACCAGTTTTCACACTCGGATTGGGGGGTGGGGTGGAGGTTGGGGGGAGGTGGATTATACCATAATGATGTTGGTCTAGGAGGCGGGATGAAGGGAGAGAGAAGGGAGAGCAAGAGGGGCAGGGTGGGTAATTATTTAGTGTCTGTATCAGAGACTTTAAAGAAAAGTGTCTTTAAAGAAAAATGGTGTATCAAAGCCAAGAATTTAACAGTGGACAGAAAAAAAGAACCCACATATATTGAATGTCATTAGAAATCAGGGACATATAAATTAAAATTGTTGAGATAACATTCTTTTAAACTTGTGATTGGCAAAGACAAAAGATGTTACTAGTATTGGCAAGAATCGAAGAGATGCATTCTTCTGTTACTTGGTCCAATATGTTAAAATACTTTCGTTATATATGTAGACTTTAGTTGAGGGATATTTGAGATCACTTTGAATCAGAATCAACTGTATGGCAACTTGAAACGAGACCTATTGATTTAGCAATTCTACTAATTAGAGCTATGGTCTATACGTGCACACTGAGGAGGATATTGGAACATGGTTTGAATCAATAAAGCAAATCTGTTTTTACACGACTCACCAGTTAGTGGGACACCATGACATCATAAATTAAAAGTAGGCATGGGTATACTGAGGGAGAGAAATAGCTAAAATGGAAGGGGCTTCAAAAGGCTCACAGAAAAATGGAGTTAAAAGATAAAGGAATTTTTCTGCCAACTTTTTGTTTAGTAAAAAGGGGAATTTACAGAAAGTAGGCACTATAAAATATTTATTAAGTTACCTATTTTTATGTTAAACAGGAGTTTTATAGTCCTAGACTATGTTGAAAGGAGTCCTGGAAACCCAGGGATGCCTCAGTGCAAGTAGAAGTCCCCTGCATGACGGTGGGATCGGGCGTTTTTGTTTAGACCAGATAAGAAAGGAGCCTCGGTGGCACCTTTGGTACATGTGGAGTTGATAACCTCAAGGTCTGCAGTTTGGACCCACCAGCCATTCTGAGGGAGACAGATGAGGGACTGCCTGCTGCATTAAAGATTTACAGCCTTGGAAAGCCTGCAGTGTCTGACCATGAGTGGGAATGGACTTGGCAGTGAGTGCACTATATGAAAGGGCCGAATGAATCCAATGCAATTATTCTGTGGATACGGAGATAGTGGAGTGGAGGCTAGGGGTGGTACGCATGAACTTGTCCCATTAGAACATTCTTTTTTACCAGAACCTATGGAAAACTGTTCGTTTAGCAGCTGCTCCCTCCCATTTGTTACCCCATCCTTGGTAGGTGACCAGCCAGTGTTGAGCCTCAAGTATCTCCTCACCACAAACGAGTTAACCCACTGTGTGGAAATAATTTCTACTGTACGGTGCCACTGGTTAAAGAGTCTAGCTGATCACTTCCAGGGTGAAGGTCATTTCTGTCTGAGGCATCTTGGAAGAAAAGCTTGGTGATCTACTTCCAAAATAGCACCCACTGGACACTTGTGAAACACAGATCTACACTTGCACCCCCCCAACATATAACAGACTTTATAAAGACATAAGTTTTGATATGCTGCTGTGTTAGTCCAGGTAAACTAGAGAAACAAAATTCATAGACACGCATATGGATATAAGGGAAAGGTTTATATGCAAGAGGAATGCGACATCGAGAAAGCAGCCCAGCCCAGTCCAGTTCAAAGTCATAAGTCCGATATTAGCACTTATCAGTCTATAAAGTCTCCTTCCGACTCATGAAGTCACAGGCCAGTGGGTGCAGAGCCCCGGCTCCAGCAGGGGTCTCCCCATGACTTTTCACTTCCAGGGCTCAGGATCCATCAGCAGCATCAGTGGTGGTAGAAGCGACTCAGCACTGGCAGGGCTCCACATGGCTTTTGCAGCTTCAGAGGTCTGGCTTCATCAGGGTTAGGCTGTGTGACTTCTCCGGCTCCTTCAGCTCCTCGGACACTGCCATCTTGTCTTGTCCGCAGTTCGTTGTTTTAGAGACTTACTCCAACAACTGGGGAGATAGCTTCTCATCTCCACGAGGAAAATATCGAGAGATTTCCCAGAAGTCTCAGGAGAAAGCCATGCCCACACGGAGGCCTCATTGACTACTCAATGGCTATCTATAGATAAACAGGCTAGATAGACTCCACCCCTACATCTCAATCATGAAATTAACATAAGCACATGACCACCACAGCTATCTAAAATCCTCTCAATTTATCTTCAGAAGAACTTCTATAAAGTTGAAAATAAAATGTTTTATTGTGTTGCATAAGTAGGTCATCTCCAAGCATTTCATCTCATCATTTTACATGCACAACTGATTCTTAGATCAAAATTTGCTTTTGAAAGTATTGGAAACATAAATTATTACTTGAGACATGATTACCCTACAGTACATTGAACATCAGGAAGCAAAAATTCAAAATTTCTAGTCTGGCTGCTCCAAATATCATTTCTCAAAGTGACACTAATGCTAGCTATGAATTCCTCCTGCTAAGGCAGAAGAAAACAATTGAATGGAAGCATTCTCACTCCCACTGGATTTTACCAAGACTTGCTGTTTTCTGGCTGTATTTTAACTCAGGAAAGATATAGAAAATAATTGAACAGGCTAAAGATAAACATCAGTATTTAGCTTATTGTACATTTTTCCTACAAATGGAAATTATAACTGGCTTTTTAATGTAAAGTTGTTTTAAGGGACGGCTTTCTGAAGACAAAGTATTTTAATGCATATTTGGGCATGGGTGATTATAATACAATGCACATTAAGTAGAATGTACTGTATTTGCTCAGTAACATGTAAAATTAAAAACAATAAATTGAGATTGTATCAGGGATAATACAAACCAAATATGAAGCCTAGAGTACATTTGTAACAATAACTGTACTATTATGCTTTTCTGGAGACTAAAAACAAACTGGAAATATCCCTTTCAATATAAGAGATTCTTACCTCAGTTCTAATTTGATGTTCTTAGCAGCTTCATAAGAAAAACTAAGCAAGTATAATCTCAAAATTAAATATGAATAAAATTAAGTTTAGTGATGCTGCGTAATTAACTCCAAATCACAAATAATGGTATGGCTGAGGTTAGACCAGCAGGGAATAAACTCCTTTCTCTGGCAAAGTCACAAAGGAAAATCACTTTTGAATTTGAAACATCTATGATTGCTGCAAAGTGTTCATCACTTTTTCCCTCCCTTAGCTTAAATATTATATCAGTTAAGCATTTTATTGCTGCCTTAAAATGGATTTTCTTGCTCGTTTTATGGATCAAAATTGCTATCAGAATCTATTCCCATGTCATGCTGGTCATAAAAGTTGGAGTATATGGAAAGTAAAGTAATATTGCATTTTTCTACAGCCATCTTCTTTGTCCTTGTATAAAGATTTAAAATTTTCTTTTAAATTCAGTGGTATTTTAAATTTTTGACTTCTTTTTATGAAAGTTGGATATGAACTGTTTCATCATAAGTTCTGCCCACCATTTTAAAACATTGATTTTTAAAATCCCACAGTCAATCTGACTTCTTTTCTATAAATTACAAGGTTTTTTGGTTTTTGTCTTAAGTGGCTGTTTTGCAACAAAATCTAAGTAGCACTTTCATTAATATTAAATAGAGTGACACTACCTTAATTTTGATTAAGGGAGCCCATCTAAGTGCTCTGCAATGGTCTTCCTGGACTGAAGTGGTTATGACACTTGTTGAAAATAGCATGTGAAAAAGAAATAGTATGTGATATATCCAGTGTAGAGACAAATGATTTAACTGCAACAAGTGAACAAATGATCTTGGCAAAGCACGGAGGGGACATCAAGCTAGCTCTGTTGGGTTCATACAGCTTTCTTGTCTCCATAATTCTCCAACATGCTCAGCCTGGGTTTGGGAAAGGATATTTCACAAACGTCTTATAATGCCTGAACTCAAACGTACCAATGATTCTGAAGATGCCACAGAACCAGGGAATTCATTGTTCTAGTCTACATACGGTCACTGTGAGTTGAAGGCAACTTGGTAGCATATAACAACTTAGGCCTCCAAATTTGTCTCTGTGGATAGCCCACAGAGTCAGTGTTAGTGTCTGAAAATGCTATCACTGGGATCTAGATTCTTGATGTTACTCTATCTTGCAACATTATATACTGCGACCCAGCATCACACTTGTGTTGCCTCTGCATAGAAATGATCTCACAGCATGCACAGGTGTTTTTTCCCTAAGGTGCTGACCTCTTGTGAAGGGTGAAGGCCTTCAAAGGGTGAGCAAAGCAGTTGATGACATTTCAGAATTATTTTTTGTGAAACTCTTAGCTGTTCATTTTGATTCTTCTTGAAAACTCACTTTACTTCCAGTACCCTCCTCTATAAAGTGAGCCCAGTCAAAAAAGCACCCAGTCACCATCTCCAGTAGAATTAAATGTTGCCTGTTCCTACAGTTTCTTGACTATCGAGGTACTGAAGTTCAACTGTTGCAACAGCAGGGTCTTTTGATTGTTTTCCAGTCTAGCCCGCTGGTCTTGAAACACTGTATCTGACAATATTCTGTCCTGATCCAGGCAATGTTCACTGGCTAAATTTTGGAAGTCTACTGGTCATCTGTCTTAGTCTGAAATGTATTCACAATGGGTTAACCTTGCAGGAATCTGAAGTGCCAGAGGCACAGCTTCCAGAAATAGCCACAGCCACACGTAAGCCTTCGTGGTCTGGTAAACTGACAGATGTGTGGTCGGTAGCTGTAATCAATCGATCTTGATGTTGTTGGGATCTGAACTGCCATCCTGACTCTTGTCCTTTGCAGCAGGCTGACTTGGAGGAGGAGGTTAATGGAAATTTAATCATTGGCAAACCTACCAGCTGGAATGTCTGCCAGCATATCTTTTTAGGCTTCTGCACCCCCTACTCCACCCTTGACATTGGAGTTTCTGTTAAGAAAATACAGCAAAAGGTCATTTGTTTTCTATAGACAGCACTGAATTCCTGAGGTTCTATTTGCCCATTGTTAGTGCACATCCCCTCATAACTTGGCGTGTGTGTGTGTGTGTGTGTGTGTGAGATCTGTGTCTAAATAGCATGACCTTGCTGTGCCAGGTGGAAGCTGGATTAATTCTGTTGACTCATCACTTGGCACAAAGAAGGACACTCTGGAGTAGGTCAAGTTGTGGTCACTACAGCAACAATTTATGACCACAGGGGGTGTCACACAATGGACAACATGATGGCAAAGGATTGGAGCCAACTTTCCTTACCCTCGATTGAAATGGATCAATTACAGGACTTGTTGGCACTCTGTAATTTCTCTCAGTACATTCTGTGAAGTAGGCATTGTTCTACAACCTTTGTTTGCGGAACAAACAAAGTGGAACTCTGCTTTCAAACATTTAGAATATTTTTTGTAAGGCACACCTTTACAGACCTATTTACCAGAGTAGAGAAGTTTAAAAAGAAGTGGGCAAGTATTTAATTTGTTAGTCCACCGTCATCCAGGGTTTGCTGGGTGATCTGCATTTCTGGACACCGTCCATCACATCTATTTCCCAGAGAAGATCTGGTGGGTTCAGGCGACCAACCTTTTTGGTAGTAGCTGCACACTTTAACTACTATGTCACCTCTGTCACTGCCTTCATTTGTCTACACAGAATGATCGTTCTCATGAAGATACACTGGCCATGCTTGAAAACAAGAGCCCTCTTGGCACAGGGATTCAGGAATTTGTGTGGCCCCACCTGCAACCCTGCAGGAGGAAGATGGGGCGGCCTTGGAGCTCCAGGGGGCAGTTCTGTATTGTATTCTAGGGTCCCTCTGAGTTAGAATCTACTTAGCTAATGGTTACATCCTGGAAAGCTGATTTGATAAAAATGTGTCTCATAGAATGTGTATTGCATTTTTACACATAAGCTGCTTTTAGTTTTAAAATGAGGTGATTTTGCAAGAATGAATCACCCTATAAGCTCCAACTTCTCAAGGTGTGACCTAAGAGGGGGCCTGGAAATCTGTATGTAACCAGCCCTCTTGTGCATTCTGATGCATGTCGAAGTTTGGGAACTGCTAAGATCAAATGGCCTGTTGTTTTACAAAATGTTCACAAGACTTTCTAGAAGCTTCTAAAAGGAACAATTCTTGGTGTCCTTCACAGTGTAAAGGATAGTGATTTTTTTTTCAGTTCGTTTGCTAATGAGTTTACATTGGAGACTAAAACACGTGCATGTGATAAAACGCGTTCATTTTCCAGATCACACCATCTGGTTCTCCCAGCCTTTCAAATTCACCGCAGTTCATCATCATTACATGTTTTCCCTTACCTGCTTCTCATCCCTTACTTGTATGGCATCACTGTGCTTCTTATATAGAGTCCCTGTGGTTAAAGATACTCATCAATCTTTTCCGTCATAATGGAATGCTAAAATCATGATTCAGAGTAAGAAGATATATTCTCTGTGTAAGAAGGACTTGACCCCCACCCCCCACTTCTGTCCACATAAAATTGCAAACACCGAATTTCTTGCCAAAAGTAGGCAATAATGTATAAAAAAAAACCTCGTTTTCTTTAAATTAATAATAAAGCAAATTCCTGCAAATAGTAGTTTGCATGTTGAACCACTCAGATAGTAACTTTATCTTTGCAGTTGATAAATAAATGCAATTGATTGATATGTAGGTCTAGCCATTAGAAACTATCCACTTAGGAATTATTTGTGAGGTTGAGTGAATGCTGTAATTTTTTTTAATCCTTTAGCTTAATTCTCTATTGCCCTATCAGGTAAAGATGAGCATGTATAATAATTGTGTATAGTTTATATAGTCTGCCATCGTCCCCAAGAGGTATTTAAACTGTTTATCATGGAAATTTAAAAAACGTATATAAAGCCAACTTCAATAATTGACCATATTTTGCTGTTAGCCCTTGCTTTTCCTTAAGTTCTTTCTTAAAAGTTTTTAAAAATATTGACGCTTTGAGGGCTGAGCCCCGGTGGTGTAGTGGTTGTGCGCAGGACTGCGGCCCACTGGGACGGAGGTTCAATTCCAGCAGTGGGGCTGGGCCTCCTACACCCACCACTGGAGAGCAGTGATGCTCCCCCCACCAAAAAAAAAATTTTTGAAGCTTTGGTGAGTGTTTACACTTCAAATTCTTCCCTACCTTTTTTGTTTGTTCATTTTCTGAAGTATTTAAAAGCAAGTTCTAGACAGCATATCATTTTTACCTGCAAAGACTTCTGCCCGTAGATTTTCAAAAGTATCTGATGTAGAATTTTATCATCAGACAAATAAAAAGGCCACCAGATATTAACACTTGTTTCTGTATTTCAATAGTCTTTGCACACTAGATCAAAGCCCTAGGAAGTTTTCTAAATATTTATTACAACCACAGAAAGTACCTGTCTGTACACTTGCTGCACGGAAAGATGTGAGTTCCCCAGGGAAACCCTTTGCTTATGAAACAAATCAGTATTTTGTTTCATCAGTAAAATCACAAGGCCAGCCATGACTCACACTCATGAAATGAAGGAACCGAAATAGGATACCTACCCCCTGAGTCTTTTATTTGGAAATGGTAGAATGGGTCTGGAATGGGTGACTAGAATATTTTTATGTTGTAGCTTGATAGGCTTCTCTTTTCATTTTCAAAATCTCTTAACAGTATTAGAGTTTAAGAAGTACGCATGTGTTGCCTTTTGTCTTTGATTTCCCTCATTCTACCAAGAATTTCCAAACCAGTGGTGTAACTTCCACAACTGTTTGGTGTCTCGGTTTCTGTTCTTACCCTTAACATCGAGTGTCTTGCCATTCCCAGCAAGGAAGAAGTCTTTCTTACTCAGACTGCTTCCTTGTTAGGTTTCTCTAGCCATGTGATTGTCATTTTTAATTGAAACTTTTTTTTTTAGTCAAAACATAAAGGGTGGAGGTTTCCAGCCTGGAGTTGGGGTGAGAGAGTGCAGGTGGAACAACATTTCCAGTGTTTCAAACAAAGGACACCAATCTGTACAATAGTTTTGAGAAGCACATTTGTGTTGTGACACTTTCAGAACCAATGCCTTATTTAGTTTCCCTTAACATGGTGAGACATCTCAGTGGAAGCCAAGACTGGGTTCTCAAGTCCTCAAAACGTTGGTTGAAAACCAGGATTTCCTTAGAGGTCTCTGGATGGAACCCTGAGGCAGGTGTTGGGCTGCTCCTGGCTAGTGTGATGACGTCAGCACATCCTCAATTGCTCTCCAGGACAACGGCGGGGCAGTATGTTTTTACCAAGATTTACAGTCTTAGAAAACCCATGAACCAGTTCTCTTTTGTCCCATCGCATTGCTATGAGTTGGAATCAACTTGATGACATTGAACTTTGGAGTTTGATGTGGTCCAAATCCAGATCTGCTTTAGAAAGATCACAGCTTTGAAAAACTGAAAGCAATTCTGCACACATAGGACTAACAACGTAGCAGATAGTTTGTGGTTTCTCAGGAGGAAGTGCGTTTAGTAATCTACACAGATACTGCAGCTGTCTTTGAATCAAAGGGACAAGACTTGGACCTCGTGGACACTTATTTATTTATTTTCAGAAAGTAACTAGCACATGTTCTGAACATTAGACATTAGTCAAAGCTTGCATACAAAGAAATGTCAGCACAGTTTTAAAAAGATAATGAATGGATGATAGATTATATGAATTGATTTAAATGCACTGCATTTTGAAAAACAGCTTATGAGTCAAATTGATTTAGGTGCCGAAGATGAATTCAAGAGTCACCTGTGCAATACTCAAATTTACCATTTTTCTTAGGGAACAAAACACTGCAACCACCTTCCTGAGAGCCTAAACAAGATTGTACATTTTCTGACAAGCAATTCCCTACATCTTGATGCTTTGAAGATGGAATTAGTGTGAAGTGCTGTTGAGTGAAATCCTCACTCTGAGTGATCGTTTCAGGACAGAACAAAGCACAACCTTGTCCTAGTGTTGCCTCATGGCTGTTGGTGGGTCCGAACCCATTGTTGCAGCTATTGTGTCAGTCTGTCTCCTTGAGGGTCCGTCTCTTGTCCAGTAAAGTGTCATTCTCCAGGGACTGATCTCTCTTGAGAATGTGTCTAAAGTACTTGAGACGAATGATCACTAGTTCTACTTCTCAAAGAGTATTCTGGTTGTACGTTAGCCGAGACAATTTGGTGGTTTGGGCAGACCATGATACATTCAGTATTTTTCTGCAACACCATAATCCAAATGCATTACTTCTTCTGTGGTCTTCCTTAGTCATTGTCCAGCGTGCACATGAATACTAGTAAACTATCAATGTATATTTATTGCATATTTGATTAGTTTTAGAGTGCATTCATTGCCTAGAAGTATATTTTAAGATCTATTCTGAAGTACAGTATTGTTGGATAGGGTACTATCTGTATGCCTACAATTAACACCAGTTAATATGACCATTATTCAAATGTATGTACAAAGAAGAACTAAAGTTTTTGTTTTGCTTTGTTTTTACCAATTTTCTGTACTCTGAGACTAGACTAAATTCATCAAATTATTGTTTATTTGAAACAAGTGATTTATTATGTAATTACATTCCATAATGGTTTTTATTGAGAGGGTATGGTATGCATGTGTTTTCAGAAAGACAGTCATCTTGCAAGATGAGAGGTCCACAGATTAGGTAATGTGGCTGACCTGTGCATTTCGAAAGCACAATTCTAGAGGTCTATACACCTTCCTCCTGAGGAGTTTGCCAAACCTACAGTTTCGGTGAACCTGGGGAGAGGGAAGTCCGAAGTGAGAGAGGGAGGAGGACAGGCCTCATGCACTTCCAAGGTCTTCCATGAGAGGCTTGCATTAGTGGATTTTGGACACAGTGATTTTGAGATATTACTTGTACATGTCACTTCTGGGTAGTTTTTGGTTTTTCAAAAAGCCCCCAAACCTTAAAATTAAACTCACTGCTTATACTCAATTCAAATGTATGGTGGCCTAAGAGGACAGGCTAGACAGCCCCTGTTGGTTTTCAACACTGTAATTCTTTCGTGTAGAAAGCCTCGTCTTTCTCCCATGGAGTGGCTGGTGATTTTATTCTGCTACCCTTGTGGTTAGCAGCACAAGCAATCACCTACTACCCCATAAGGCTTCCTTTTTTATCTGCTATGTGAATAAGCAAATTGAAAATGACAGTTTGGGGTGGCTAAAATAAAAAGTCTTAAAACAGCAATTGGATTGAATTTCATTGAGTTAGGTGAGAATGCTTCTGACCTTGGCATGTTTTGTCATGGTTTTATTCTTAGTTAGGAAACAGGGATTGAATCCAGTTATTAATGGTGGATGTTTAGTTGACTGTCTTTAAATCATAGAAATTATTCATACAATGTGAATAAGCCTATACAACTGCTGAGTTTGTATTCGGTCCCTGATTGGTTGGGAAGATCTTTAATCCACGTCAGATGGTGAGAGAATATTGTATAAGTAATCTTATTATGGAACTAAAACTGTTTGATAAGCTTTGAACCTAAGAACGTGGTTCTATTCCTGGTATTATCTTTGGCTTGCTATCTGATCATGACTAAGAAGAGCAGAGAGCATACTTATAGCAAAGGACAACATCTCTAGCTGTCTCCCATTCTTGTTAGCTTCCTTTGACTTGCCCTGATTTATGATGATCCTGTGAACAAAGGAAGAAAACGCGGCCTGCTCCAGGCCAGTCCCCAGGATGGCTGTGGATCAGATCACTGTGGTCCACAAAGTTCTCATTGGCTGATTTTCAGAAGTAAATCACTAGGACTTTCTAGTTTTAATCTGGAAGCTTCGCATAAACCTCTTCAGCATTTTAATAGTCTGCAAGTCTCCAATGCCAGGTGGTAACTATACATTCAGTGCTTTGGTCAGGAATCAAATAAGGATCTCACTCATGGAAGGTGAGAATTCTAGAGAACTGCCATTTCCTTCATAAGCACAGAATTCCTTGGAAATGTTAGGATTGTGATTGTATGTGCATGAGGTTTGATCCAATACTAACATACTGGATAATTTTCAGGGAGAAATTATTCAAAGTGGAGTAGTGAAAGTAGATAGTTTAAATATTTGGAACTGTCTAGGTCAAAAGAAATAACAAGTTGTCTTCATCTGAAGAAAATGATTATTAGGAGTCTGGTGAGGGAAATTTAAAATATCTTGGCTTGCAAACATACAGTCCAGTTTTGAATTTTGGCTTATTGACAATAGATTTCACACAACAATCTATAACCCTATACCAGTGAGTCGGTTCCGATTTATAGCAGCCATAGAGATCAAACCTGAACAGGCAGCCCTAGCCTGCTCCTTGGCATGGCTGGTGAGTCTGAACCCCTGACTTTGCAGTTAGTGCTCCAGTCCTTAATGCACTGGGCTACCTGGGCCCCGTTTGTTTTATCGAGTAGTCCTGGACAATTATGCTGGGCTGAGGGAAAGAAGACAGAAGGGGAAGGGGAAGGGGGGCTCTGTATTTCCCCCTAGATTCACACTTGGGAAATTTATGTGAAAAGCAAATTGTTTTTTAAAAGAAATGCATTCACACTTTGTGTTAGCTGATAAGAATTCACAGATCTCATAAGGCAAATTTCAAGAGTGGATGAATGTTTTCACAATTCCTTTTCTGAAAATGATCTTTATCTTCTTTGTTTATTAAACACGCGGTGGTTATTACCTGTTTCAGTGAATGGCACAGCTCTCCTCGATTGTACAGTGTAGAGGTGGACGGTTCCACTGACTGTGGAACTTCCACTAATTGTGCCTCACTTCTTTTGCACCCCCAAAACTCCTCAATAAAATAGTTTGATTTTCCTTTCCCTCATACCAAATATGTGTAAGTGCCTGTTCTTTTAGGTTGATTTTCTTTTGAGCCAGACTGCCTTATTTGTAGATGTTAATTATAGAGATACTTTCATATCTTAGTTTCCTAGTTTTGCTGTGACATTATTATCACAAATGGGGCTTTTAGCATAAATTAATTTTCTCACTGCTATAAGTTCAAGTTCTGCTTCTTTTTTGGGGAGGCATCACTGCCCCCTGGTGGGAGTGGGAGGCCCAGCCTTGCTCCTGGAGAGCTGCTGCTGGATTTGAACCGCCAACACAGTGGGCTGCAGTCTGCACAGAACCACTATGCCACTGGGGCTCATCCCATCAAATTCTGGTTTTAAAGATGATTTTCTTTCTGCTTAAATTTTTAAAAAATCATTTTATTGGGGGCTTGTAGCACTCTTATCACAACCCATCCATCCATCCATTGTGTTAAGCACATTTGTACATTTGTTGACATCATCACTGAAAGCATCTGCTTTCTACTTGAGCCTTTGGTATCAGCGCCTTATTTTTTTCTCTCCCTCCCTTCCTTTCCTCCTTCATGACCTCCTGATACTTTATAAGTCGTTATTTTTTCATGTCTCACACTGACCAATGTCTCCCTCCACCCACTATTCTGCTGTCCATCCCTCTGAGCTGGGGTTATATATAGATTCTTTGATCGGTTTCCCCTTTCTCAACCTAGTCCTTCCCCTTTACTTCCTGTTATTGTTACTCTTGTTGGTCATGATGGGTTTACGTGTTCTGGATTCCCTGTTTACAGCTCTTATCTATACTGGTGTGCAAGCCCTGGTCTAGCTGGGTTTGGCGTCATGATTGTGGTGGGGACTGGGCTGGGCGGAGGAAGCATTAAAGAACTAGAGGAAAGTGGAATGTTTCATTGGTGCTCCCCTGCTCCCCCACTGGCTTGTCTCTAAAGACGACATTCTTTCGATATTGAGTCTGGAGGAGAGCCATGCTCTCCTTATCTTCAGATTCTAGTCCCTGGTTTCGTGTAAGGTCTCATTTGGATTCCTCCTCTGCTGCTTGCTCACTTGCTATTTTAATCTCTCTGTCACTTCAAAGCAGTCCCGGTGCTTGTGGCAGGTTATGCATTAGTCAGTTCACCCCAGCGTCAGCAATTCGAAACCACCAGCTGCTCCAAGGGAGGAAGGGGAGCTTTTCTATACTTCCTTAAAGAATTACAGTCTCAGAAACCCACAAGGGCAGTTCTACCCTGCCCTACAGGGTGGCTAGGGTGGATGGCCATGAGTTTGGGAAAGTTTATCTCAAAAGTTTGATTTAAGACACACCCCATATGCGTTCTACAACATTAATATAACAACGAACTCACTCATAGATTTAATTATAACCACAGAACTAGTGATTATGGTTAAAATACATATTTTGGTGGTGGTGGGGAATGGCATAATTCAATCAATAGCATTTCCTAATGAATATTCTGAGTGATTTTCATTCCGTGTATGTCAGCATAGTCTTTCTCAGCATGGGTAAAATATAGAGTAGAAACGGAAGCAAACATAAACCATCTTTCATGGATACTGATTTACCGTATCTACTCGTGTATAAGCTGAGTTTTTCAGCACATTTTTTACGTGGTTTTATGGTAAAATTAGGCGCCTCGACTGATATTCAGGTCGGCTTCTACTCGAGTATTTAGGGTAATCACAATTGTTGTTCTTTGAGCCTATTATTGCAACCATTCTCTTGAGAGTCTTCCCCTTTTCACACACCCTCTACTTTATCAAGCATGAGGTCATTCTTTAGAGATTGGCCCCTCCTGATAACCAGTCCAAAGTCTGTAAGGCCAAGTGCCATTTTGCGTCATTCTTTAGAAATTCCCCCCAAAGACGGTATTGGTATCCTTAATACTTTATGATCTTGAGTTGGGGTAACCTTTAACTTCCGAAAGAAAGCACCCTAATGGTGTGCTTGGTCTGGGAGTTCTGTGTGGCCATTTCAACAAATGACTGAAGCCCACCAGAGAAGCAATGTGGGGGGGGGATGGTGGCTCTCTGAATCGGGGAAGAAGCAAGCCAGGAGACTGGAGGCCTGTCTGGCCTCTCTTTGCCTGTGACAGCTGGTGTGGAACTGGCTTCTTCTTCGCACTACCGAAGCCAGAGGAATGCCACCTGTAACCCTCATACCCCTTAACCTTCCCCTTTCTTCAAGTTGCCCGTGTCTGTTTGGTCTCCACTGTGGATGCTGGGTGTCACAGTGGGTGAGAGTTGGACTGCTTATTCAGATGCCAGTGGTGCAAACCCACAGTCCTTGGGAGGAGGAGGAGTCAGTCTTCATCTGCAAGGATGTGCAGCCTCAGAAGCCACAGGGACTTGTGCTACACTTGTCCTGTAAGTTGCAATGGACTAGATGGCCATAGGTTTGGACTCTTGCAGAGGTCACAGTCTCAAGGCACATAGTCAGTACACTCAATGCCCAACACTTGTGCACCACCACTTGGAATTCGAAAGAGACCCTCGAACAGCTTTGGGTTGTGAGCCAACGAAAATTGTTTTCTTTAGGAAGATCTGTCAAATTCCCAAATAACTATATCCCATAACTTTTAATTGGCTGATTTTTTTTTTCTTACTCAAACTCAATGGTTATAATTTTATCAGTGTTTGTGTGTTCTTTGGGTAGGGCGCTAGGTTTAGACTAAGGATTTATGAAGACATTGGGCTGTGTATGCTAATACTGGGAATAACAAGTACTGGACTAGTTCAGGAGTAGGGAGATTTTTTCACTTTGAATTTATTAAGGCAATCTTAAGGGAGAACTGACTAATGTTAACAAAGAATTAACTTCTTTTTTGGGGGGGGGGCATCACTGCCCTCTGGTGGTGGGAGTAGAAGGTCCAGCCTTGCTGCTGGATTTGAACCTCCAACCCAGTGGGCCGCAGTCCCACGCACAACCACTACGCCACCGGGGCTCAGCCCAAGAATGAACTTCTTAAAGGCAAGTAGCCGTTTTATATTTTGGGCTTTCTTGAAGTACATGGAGTGTAACTCAATGTATGAGAGCCCTTTCTTTCGGAGACTTGGCTTGAATGAGCTGTAGTTTGCTGAAATATTTGAAGGGTATAGGGGGCAGAATTAATTGTCATGAAGAGGGAAGATTAGGGTAATTCAGACAAGTGTATACATATGAGGGTATCCCCCCCAAAAAATCAGAATGTTTTGCAAAGCTGTGTATTTAATTTTTTTTACAAAACAACTTTATCACCTTCAACGTATTCTCCATTACACTTAATACATTTGTCAAATCTGCAATTCCATTCTTAGAAGCATTTTCTAAACTCATCTGTTTGAATGGCTCACAGCATCTTTTTCTGTTTTTTTCTTCACCTCTTCTATGTCGTCAAACCTCTGTCCTTTCATATCCCTCTTCATTCGCAGAAGCAAAAAGATGTCACGTGGAGCCATTTCAGGTGTGTAAGGTGCATGGGACGAGAAAGGCATGATGTTTTTGCCAAAAACTGGTGCCCTGAGATAGCTATGTGAGCAGGTGCCTTCTCCTGGTGGCAAAACCAGTCTCCTGTCTGCCACAAATCAGCCCTTTCTTGTCACACATAGTCAATCAATCTTTTTAGAGCCTCCAAATAGAAATCTTGATTAACAGTCTGACCTGGTAGAACGAACTCCAAATGCACTAATCCCCTCACATCAATGGAGATTTTTTTCCATTTTTGGGGGGAGAGGGGGGTTTGCCCACATAGTGTCAATACAATCCACCGCCACTCCTCTTAAACTGCATCCTATTGGGTAAGCTTTTAACAGGCCATATATGAGGCATAGCCAGGCCCCAGCACGTTTACCTTGAGTTATTTTTTAAAACACATTTTCTTATTGCTGCTCTAGTCTATGAAGTGAGGGGACTAGGATATTCATTGTCATCTGAGATGACATAACTGTTCAGTGGGGCAGAGAGTTGTTTTTAGCTCTCCTTGTTGAAAACAGTTGCATTCTGCGGTGCAGAATCTAATGAAGTATAGGAGGAACCCAGGTGATCCTGTGGTGAGAATTTGGGCTGCTCACCACAAAGTCAACAGTTGCAAAAATTCCACCGCTTGGTCCCCAAGAGAGACGAAGCTCTCCGCTCCCACAGCTGGTTGCAGTCTCAGAAACCCATGGGGGAAGTTCAGCTCTGTCCTATGGGGTCACTTGCAGTCAGAATCGACTCGAGGGCAGGTTGCGTAATAGTTCAAGGAGTTCCCCGGGTCACCTTTGTTGCTGTGCTGACTGAGGGGCTGGAGGTCCACGTTCACCTGATGCCAGGAAGAGAAGCCTAGAGATAGACCCCAAATCCAGCATTGAGAACTTCAGGAAGCAAGGCTCCAGTCTGGCACTACACATACGGTTCCCTAGAATCAGAACCTACTTGATCGCGACGAATCGGCCGGTTGGTATTTTAATACGAAGTACACCATCTTTTGTATCAATGGGCTGTTGTATTTGAACTGGTTATCGGAAGGCTTGAAAATCTAAACTTTTTTTGTCTTTCAAGCATATGACCATATATTTTGCATCATTTTTTCTGACTGGTGAGCATAATTAATTGGACCTCACAGTTGATTTGAATTGGGTCTTAATTAACATCAACTGTCAATGAAGTAGCATTCATAATGTAGAGACATTTGTTAGAATGATCTGAAATTTTTCTAAATGATTATTACTTAACTCATTTTGACTATATATAAGGGGATTTCAAAAAAATTATGGAAAAGTTTGGTCTTTTTAACTCCACATTTTCACAAACATTTTGAGAGTCCATTTTTCCCCCATCATTTTATTGGGGGCTTGTTCAACTCTTATCACACTCCATGCATCCATCCATTGTGTCCAGCACATTTGTATTTTTGGGGGGGAGGGGGCATCACTGCTCTCCGGTGGTAGGAGTAGGAGGCCCAGCCCCACTGCTGGAATTGAACCTCCATCCCGCGCACAACCACTACGCCACCGGGGCTCAGTCCCAGCACATTTGTATATTTGTTTCCATCCATCATTTCAAAAGATTTGCTTTCTATATGAGCCCACTTGCCCTTCAGTTTTTTGTTGTTGTTGTTGTTTTTTTTGGGGGGGGCATCACTGCCTTCTGGTGGTGGGGTGCCCCTGTGGAGCCACTGCTGAAATTGAACCTCCATCCCAGTGGGCCGCAGTCCCGCGCACAACCACTACGCCACCGGGGCTCAGCCCACCCTTCAATTTTTCAACTACACTTAGTGCCTGTGTCAGGCAGAGTTCTCTTAGAGAAATAAAATCAGGACACTAGTAATTCTTTTTATACATTTATATATAGAGAGAAAGGTATATAAGATAAGAAAGAAACAGTTAACTATCTATAAAGCAGTACAGTTTGCTCGGTGCAACTCACTTGTGTGAGACAGCTAGAAGACTGGCAGTCCTTCGAGTCTTGAGGGTCGCTGAGTAGTCCTCTATAGAGCAATTCAGGCTATCCCGTCACAGGCAGCAAACAGCAGAGCAGGTCACCAACAGTCAGCCAGATGACAGAGTCCAACAGCCCCCAGCTCAAGAGATGTATGTCCCAGGAGTGTGGTAAAGTAGGGCTTGAAGGAACCTCAACTCACAGCTCCATAGTCCACTATTAGGTTTCCCACGGATAGTGTTGTTTGGAAGTCGGATAGTGTTGTTTGGAAGTTGAGGCACAGGATGAACAAGGCAGCTCTCTAGTCCAAAGGTCCGGAAGCAAGCTAGAGGGCGGGATTTGCTAAGCCCTTCCTACCTCTGCCCTTCAATTCATCCTGTGTGTTCATTGGCCGTGCCATCACAACAAACCCATCTATCTTCTGTGGCCATGTTGGCATAACAAACCTACTCATCACAGTGCCATAGTTTTTTTCTTTTTTTCTAATTGTGTTTTCATTACATGGTTGATGTCTCTGACTCCAGCTTTGTTTTGAGTTAGTCATAAACGTCACCAAATACTTTGAATGATTTACTGAGTGTATTGTTCTAGACTTTTGCTCTGTTCCTGAAGATTATTGGTCTAGTCCTTAAGAAAGGAAAAGAGAAAGTTCAGTGTAGATACCTCTGCGAACTATAAAATGGTTACACTTGCCTGCAAAACTTTGGTGTTCTTGAGTAAATAATGAATAGTTTTATTTTATGGACCTTTTCACTACTTTTATTGATAACATAAATTTATATTACCCAGGAAGAGGTGTAAACTCAAAGGAAAAGAATGGAATTTATTCTTAGTAGTAGATGCCTATCTAAGGGAGGGTTTGAGCTCTTTAAATATACTTTTTAGAGAAAAATTCTTCTCCGGCTTTGTTCTTTTTTGTGGTGGTGAGGGAGGAAGGAAGGGAATGGAATGCTAAAAATACAAGTTGCTAAATGGAAGTAGTCTTAATTTGAGTGTTAGAGCTTGCATGTTTGCGCTCTTGAGGCCTGATGAATTTAGAAATGGGGATTTGACTTTAGCATAATCTTAGCTCAACACTCAAGTAATTTCTAAGTACTTCAGAGTTAAAGAATTCTATATAAAAATCTCTGTTTGTTTTTCCTCAGGAATTTTGCTGATTTTGCAAAATGCAAAGAGACATTTGATCATTTTAGCTGGTACCTTAAATTCAAAGACAGTTGTTAGTTGTGCTCTAGTCCAAACTGTCTCTGGATAAAGACAATTTTGTTCTGTTTTGCCTGTGATTTCCTTCTTTGATCAGTCAGTCAGTGGATGCTGTTTCCAAGAAATAACAAAAAGTATGGGAATCTGAAAGCATATTTTAAAACCTTTGGTTATATCTAAATCTGTAAATAACAGTGAGGCTCTAATTATACTTATTGTTTTGCTAAAAATGATAGCACAGATTTTATTGTTCTAAAGTGACAGATCAATGACTTGTTTCTGGTTTTGTTTGTAGCCTTCATGTTAATCACAGTCTATTCATTCCTAATTGGAAGTGTAACCAGCCTGGGTTTTGTGTGATCTTCAACATGTTACAGCTTGTTTAGAGTGAAAATTAGCACAACATTTCAACAGACTATAGTGAGGAAAACATTGGTCAAGAAATGGTGGTGTGTGAGTATTATAGGAGCATCTTCGCTTCTACTTATCTGGTGCTTTTTACTGGTGCTTCAAAAGTTTGTGGGAAATTTCCTTTATCTTTTAATTCCACTTTTATATCCACTTTTTGAAGCCTCCTCCTATTTATCACCATGGGCTAAACATTGGGCTCCACTAATCACAAGGTCAGTGGTTCAAACCTGCTAGCAGATCCTGGAGAGAAAGATGAGATTTATAGCCTTGGAAACCATATCTAGGGTTGCTGTGAGTCACATTCAACCCATCACAGTAATGGCAATGAGTTGGATTTGGGGGTGAGGGTGGGGGCCTGAGCAAACTTGTCACAACTCTGTAGTACCTAATCTTTAAAGATCTTTTGAAGGTATTTTCTTTACAGAAAGAAAGAGATCTCTCTCTCTCTCTCTCTCTCTCTCTCTCTCTCTCTCTCTCTCTCTCTCTCTCTCTCTCTAATGTGGAGGTGAGACAAGATCACTAGTGCTGTTTTTCCTCCATTATGAAAGCCTTAAGTCTCGGGGTGGTGCATGTGGTTAACATCCCTGGCGGATAATTGAAAGATTGTAGACTTGAGTACTTCCAGAAGCACTGGAGAAAGTCCAGGAGACCAACGGAGAAATCATCCTTTGAAACCCCCCTGTTCTATCACACACGAGTAGCCCTAATTCAGAACTGACTTGTTGTGAAGTCGGAAGTAATTTGTCTTCCATAATGTAGAAACAGAGCACCATGTTTACCCTTTCAGATTGTGTTGTAATTCAGGGGTTGACATCAAATCTCCTGCTCCCTGTACCCTCCGTTTGTTTGTTTGCTTCTTAGTAAGTGCCTATCCTTCATCCTTTGTCTTTAGTTTCACTTTACTGACTTGTATACATGTGACTTTGGAATTCAAAGATGTGATTTCAGTGTTTGCACCTTTGTTGGAGTGATTTAAGTGCTCGGTGCCTTTACACATTTGTTTTATTTTATTTTTTTGTGTGGCATCACTGCCCTGGTGGGAGTAGCAAGCCCAGCCTTGCTGCTGGTTTTGAACTGTCAATCCTGTGGGCCGCAGTCCTGCAAACTACCACTAAGCCACCAGGGCTCAGCCTACACATTTATTTTATAAAGTGAAAATCCCACTTTTTTCACAAACCACCTAAATTCGGTGTATTTAAAAGCTAGAGTTTTGTGCTTTATTGGGCTCTACCCCTACATTTTGATTATTTCATTCACATGTCTAAATGCTCGTGATTTTCTTTCATTACTTCATTCACATATCTAAAAGCTTGTGTGGCTTTGAGGAGCATGTCTTCATTGCTATCTCTTCTGCTCTGTGCACATTCTTCACAACAATTACTTTGTTGAGAGTCAGCTCGATACTTTATGATAGGAGTCAGCTCAATTGGGTGCTTGGTAACATTTATTGTGTTTTCTTTCTTCTTCTTCTTTTTTTTGGGGGGAGGCATCACTGCTCTCCGGTGGTGGGAGGAGGAGGCCCAGCCCCATGCTGGAATTGAACCTCCGTCCCAGTGGGCGGCAGTCCCGCGCACAACCACTATGCCACCGGGGTTCGGCCCTATTGTGTTTTCTTAAACACAAACCTTTTGGTTTTATTTATTCATTCCCCCTCACCCCCCCTTTCAAATGGCAGGTGTATCTTGCCTGATCATCTATCTCAAATATCTTAGAAAATGTTTTCCAAGTTCTATTCCTAATACATTAACCATGCAATCAAGTCTTTGGCCAAAAGTGTGGGAAACTAATTAGTTTTATGCCCAATATATGTGGGAAATGTTGGTTTAAAAAGAGTTGAACCTCATTATTTACAGTTTTTCACAGAGCTTCCAGTGTGTCTCACGAAGGGTTCATTTCTATGTGTACCTACAGGATTCGGTCTCTTCTTCTCTCAGGGAATAAATGTTAACAACTTTTGGAAAATATTTTGGGGAATGCTGATGTACAAAGTAAGTGAGATATAAATTCTTTGGGAGGAAAAATGTCCTGATCACATTTGGACCATTTCAAGCACATGTTCTTTAGTGATCTATTATTAAATTGTTGCTATGACATTGCAATTAAAAAAATACAGATCAGAGCAGCTCTGTAAGTCAGCAAATTTATTACTGTGACTAAACAAACAAAAATAAAGTCGTCTCAATTTTAAAATTGGCTTTGGATCCTGAACCCTGTTTAGAGTCATGATTCACAGAGAGTAAGCTGTCAGACTGGATCTCATGACCCTTAGATTTGATATTTTGAAAAATGCTCAAATTGCCATTAAACTCCATAAATTAAAATATCATCTGTGGTTTAAAAATACAACGTAGACATGGTGAGTCAGATCCGCCACAGCGCTGTGGCTTGGAATGACAACACATGAGCTCGCGTGCCCTTGCCAGTTTCTCTCTTTTAGGGACAACTCGGCAGGCAGATGTGTTGCAGATAAATGAGGAAAGATTGCCTATTTCCAGTGGCCTAAGACATTCTTAAAACAGTATGTCACATTTGGTTAAGTAGTCAACAGTTTCTTCAGAGCAGAAGATCCTCCCAGGCTGCCTGAAGACACAGCAGACATGTCTTGTAGCGATGGCTCTCAGGAGACTTCAAGTGCTCTGTGTTCCTTAGCTGGTTCTTAGCTGGTTTCCATCTCACAGTTCCATTTATTCCATTAGGTACAGATGAATCAACAGTGTGCGCTCTTTTCACAAGATGCTCAGTGTGCGCTATTTAATTTTAAGCTTCACAATAACCTAAGATGCAAACCACTTGCTCTTGGGTTCATTCTGATTCACAACCGCCACATTTGTGTCAGAGTATGACTTTTTGTGGGTGTGAGAATTAGGGATTTCTTTCTTTTTAATATTTCATTGAGGGCTCTTACAACTCTTGTAATACCCCATACATCAATTGTATCAAGCATATTTGTACCTATATTGTCATTATTTTCTAAACATTTGCTTTCTATTTGAGCCCTTGGTATCAGTTCCTCTTTCTTCTCTTCCTATCTCCCACCCTCATGAACCCTTGATAAATTATCAAAAAAAAAAAACCAATCCCAAAATGTGGCTTTTGTTGTTCAGCCCCCTGGGTGTTGAGGGTGCGTGGGGGAATTGTGGTTATGTGTCCATCATTACAATCAGTTCCCCCTTCCTCCTCTCCTCTTCCCATTTCTGTATCTGAGGGGTTTTTATGACCTGGAATCCATGTGTCTGAGCTCTTATCTGTACCATTGTACATGCTTGTGTTTAGGCCGCAGTGAAAGACAGGACTGGGGTGATGATAGTGGGAAGTGAGGAAGCTTCAAGGAACCAGAGGAATATTGTAAGTTTCATCAGTGTTATCTTGTACCTTGGTTGACTCACCCCTTCCTTGTACCCCTTCTGTGAGGGAATGTCATATTGTCTATAGACGGGTTTTGGATATATGCTCCACCTCCCCTCATTCTCAACAATATGGTTTTTCTTTGTTTTGAGTCTTCTGATACCTGTTACCCGATCCTATTGATACCTCACATCATACAAGCTGGTGTTCTTCTTCCATGTAGGCTTGCTGCTTCTCTGCTAGATGGCTGCTTGATTAATTGAAGCCTTTAACACCCAAGATGCTATAGTTTATGATAGGCGGGTACCATCAGCTTTATTCACTACATTTGCTTGTGCACCTATTTTGTCTTCAGTGATTGTGCTGGGAGGGTGAGCGTCACAGAATTCCAGGTTGTTAGAACAAATTGTTCAGGGCTGAGCCCCGGTGGCGTAAGTGGTTGAGTGCGGAACTGCAGCCCACAGGCTTGACAGTTCAAATCCAGCGGCAGCTGGGTAACACCCATGACCACCAGAGGCAGTGATGCCCACGAAAAAAAAAAAAAAAGAACAAATTGTTCTTCCATTGAGCCAGGGCTTGCCACATAAATAAAGATACATAGGCCAATGCCTCTGTTTTTATGAATTCATATATTTACATATATGCATACCTATGGTTATAACTCTGTCCATAATTTTGCATCCTAGATCTTTCTTCTGTTTCCTTTTACCTTCCTCCTGTCCCACCATCATGCTTACCCTTGGT
>PVJH01005767.1:0-108369 GCA_004026705.1 Nesogale talazaci
CTACCATGCCCTGTGATAAAAGTTAATGGTAAGTTACAGCAACCCCATCATGACAGGACAGCTAATGACCTAGACCCCTCAGGAATGAAGGTCTGGGTCACCCCACCAGGCAAAAAACCACAACCAGCTGAAATGATTGCTGAGGGCAAAGGTAATACAGAATGGATAGTAGAAGAAGGTAGTTCTACCTACCAATTACAACCACGTGATCAATTGCAGAAGCGAGGGTTGTGATTATTCATGTTTTCTGTTTATTAGCTTATTGAATTTTTTTCTTTGCTCATGTATGATATATCAGCTACAATTGAACTCTGTGAGTTCTCATATGTATGATAGATGTTTAATGTTAAGTATAAGCTTGATTTCATTGATGTCTAGAAATTCTATATGGGTAAAAAATTGTGTACAGGTGCTATGTTGGCAAGGGGTGGATTGTCATGGGTAGGTTTGTTATGCCAACATGGCCACAGAAGATTGGTGGGCCTGTTGTGATGGCACGGCCAATGAATACACTGTATGATTTGAAGGGCAAAGATAGGAAGGGCTTGGCAAGTCCTTCTCTCTCTCTCTCTCTCTCTCTCTCTCTCTCTCTCTCTCTCTCTCTCTCTTGTTTCCGGATCTTCGGACCAGAGAGCTGCCTAGTTTGTCCTGTGCCTCCATCTCCAAGCAACACTGCCCATGGGACACCTAATCGTGGACTGTGTTGCTGTGAGTTGAGGATCCTTTAAGCCCTACTTCGCCATGCTCCTGGGATATAAATCTCTTGAGCTGGACTGTTGGACTCTGTTATCTGGCTGACTGTTGGTGACTGTTGGTGACTGTTGATCTGCCGTTTGCTGCCTATAACCAGATAGCCTGGATTGCTCTACAGAGGACTATTCAGCGGCCCTCAACAATTGAAGGACTGCCAGTCTTCTAGTTGCCTCACGCAAGTGAGTTGCACCAAGCAATCTGTATTGTTTTATAGTTAACTTTTTCTCTTTTTATCTTATATATCTTTCTCAATATATAAATATATAAAAATAATTACTAGTATCCTGAATTTTATTTCTCTAAGAGGACTCTGCCTGACACACCTCTCATCTAGAATTGTGCCACATCAACAAATGAAGATCTTGAAGTTTCCACTCTCATAAATTTTGCTCCATTCATTTTGCAATGGTCAACTACGTTTTAATAAGGCCACTCCACCTCAGATATAAATATATTTTCAATTTTATATTTTAAATGTTTTCCTTCTACTCTCACCCTCTCTTTCCTTTCAACAGGTTTTTGTTTTGGGGGGAGGCATCACTGCTCTCCTGTGGTGGGAGTAGGAGGCCCAGCCCCACTGCTGGAATTGAACCTCCGTCCCAGTGGGACGCAGTCCCGCACACAACCACTACACCACCGGGGCTCAGCCCTCCTTTCAACAGTTTTATTGACACACAATTCACATATAATAGAATTGAGCACTTCAATCAGTAAAACACATCAAGGAGGAATCGTATGATCACCACCATATCCATCCTAGAGCATCTCTTGTTCCAGTAGTTGTTTCACCCCAAAATGAGCTGTGCACTTATGACCAGATCCAGTGTTCCCTCTCAACTCCTGCCTTCATTATTCCAAACTCCCCTTTGCCTTCTATCCCCCACCCCCACTCCTGTATTCTCTGTTACACTATGTATCGGTTACCACTATTTTGCATCCATTCCCGTTATTCACAGCTGGAAAATCCCATATGAAAAACAAATTACACTAAGATGGTAAGGATAAGATCCCATTACTATAAATACAAAAATACAAATAATATGTGAGAGGGTGTGAGTGCCTTTCAACCCCAGAGGCTCATCCTCTGGCAGTATCACCGATACTGTTCTACTTTTGTTCATTAGGTTTTCAGTATCTGACAATGCTTCAAAGGTATGAATAAAGTTTCAGCAGCTTTCCTCCAAAGCATCCAACAGATTTCTTCCTCTTAGTCTGTTTTTATTCTGGAACCTCTTTTGAAATTTGTTCTCAGTTTGATGATTCTGCTGGCATTTAGAATACCAGTAACATAGCTTCCAGAATCACAGCAACAACCACAAACCACTACAGAACACTATACGACAAGTAGTGGACAATTGAGTAATATTCATCCATAAAGAGAAAATAATTCCTGATGCATGCTACCTACATGAACTTTGAAAATATTATGATGAGTGAAAGTTTCCATCACAAAAGAACAAATATTTTTTGGTTTAACTCAAATGGAATAGCTAGAGTGGGAAATTATATGACCAAGAGTTTTTAATTGATTACCAAATATAAGGTAGAGGGGGAAAAGAAGAGTCGGTAACTTCTTTTTTTCTTCTTTGGTTGCAGAAATTTGGCAAGGACTGTTTGTTATGATTATACAATGTGATTAATGCAATTAATGTTCTAAATTGTAATATATGAAAAAAGTTTAGTTGTGGTATATATTTACTTATGTATTTGTAAAAAATATTCTTAAACTTGGAAAATGAAAGCAATACTAGACATAGTTTTAATGTAACTTACTTGTGCCTTTATCTGATGTGTGTTGCCCTCAGAATCCTCAATGGTGGGTAGTGTGCCTGGACTTTACTTCTCAGATATTGAATGTGAATGTGGACTGATAAAGAAGAGAAGGCAAAGACTGAACACTGGACGCAAAATACAAGGAATCCAGTCTTTGCCTCATTTTATCACCCCCTGATCTGTTCTTATCATGAGTCTAAGGGAATGGTGATATGTTGTGGGGCAAATATAGTTTCATTGTTCCCATTCAATACAATGGGAGGAAACCAGGAGCTGAACAAAGACCAGAAACTTCTCTCTGAACTAGGAAAAGAGAGAAATTTTGATGTCATATTGAAGAGTTATTAATTAGCCAAGTTTGGTTAAATGGTCTTAAGTCTGGGGCAACGAAATAATCACATGGTATAAAATAAATCAGGAGAACTAGAAATTAATTTATAAGAATGATAAATTAGCAACAAATTATAAAGAAGTTAACTAGGTTATATTGCTGATACTAACAGGTGCCATAAAATAGGTTGCAATTCATAACAACCTCATGCAAAACAGAACAAAACACTGCCCAGTCCTATGCCTTCATCACAGGATTATATTTGAGGCCATTGTTTCAGCTCCTGGTCAAGAGCCTTTCTCTAATCTGATAGAGGGTATCCATTGGTGCTATCAAATATCTGATAGAGAATCAAGTCATGATATGGAAAAATAATATTATATCCTAATGCTAAGATTTCTGAATATGATCTAGTTGTATATACTTCTCTCTGCTATTTCATTGCTAATCAAAGGTCAGTTTTTTCCCTCAAAATGTAATCTTAATTTAGCATATTGTGTTTAGTATAAAACATATAGTTATATGATATTAATTTAATTAAGTCTGCCCAAAATAGATGCTGAATTTCTAGCCCTGTGAAGATAATCCTTCTCGGACTCAACTTTTTGGTGTATTGATGAGATCATACCAGTGTAGGATGGGTCCTACAACTAGTCCCTTAGACATTAACAACACACACACAATGCAAGATCTACAAGCCAAGGATCCCAGAGACACCTGGGCCTACTGACAATGAAGTTAACAATAAAACCGAGACCCTATTCAGACTTTTTGCCACCCCAAGCTGAGGGGAAATAACTTTCTGCTCTTTAAAGCCACTCATTTGTGGCATTTGTTCAACAGCAGTCATAGGTAACAAACACCTGTTAAAAAGTGGAGTGGCAGTTTCTGACTTATGAAGCTTAGGTTTAGAGGACAGATGCAGAGATCTTGGAAAAGCATATCATTTATGTGCAACTTGCTCAAATTATAGTCACAGATTTCTGGAGCATAAGAAACAAAACAAGCATACCAGATGTCATATAGAAAACTCTAGGACAGTCCTACAAGAAACAGATGGAAATAGAGCAAGAGCTTTAATATCTATTAATATATAACACTTTTTTAGTAATTTGTGTCAATCATTGTGCTGAATGCTTTAAGCATCTTATTTAACAACTCCATGAAAAAATAATTTTGATCCAATTTTGCAGCTAAAGGATAGAAATTAATGAGCATTTTAGTAGTTTTTCCAAGTTCACACACTTTCCAAACCACAGAACTAGAAAAGTGAGCACATCTTGCAAAAGGTCAGAATGATATCTTTACAGTAGGATTTTTCAGAGGGTAGTTATAGTTATAACCAAAGCTCTCTAGAATCTCTGCAGCCGTGTGTCCCTGATTGACATATAAGACACTATTTGATGTGATACCTTTGGATATGTAGTATGTTAGTCTGGATACACTAGAGAAACAAATTCATAAACACACATATGTACATATGGGAGAGGTTTATATGTAAGAGGAATAGAACATTGAGAAAGCAGCCCAGCCCAGTCCAAGTCCATAAGTCTGATACTAGCCCATATGTCTGATACCAATCCATAAGTCTTTTACAGACACATGAAGCACATGCAATGATACCAGGACAATCACAGGCCGGTGGGCACAGAGTCTTGTGAATCCATGGTGGTAGAAGCATCTCAGTGCTGTTAGGAGTCTCTCTCTAGCTTCACAAGCATCTCAGCACCGGCAGGAATCTCTATGTGACTTTTATGGCTTCAAAGTTCTGGTTCCATCAGGGTAAGCCCATGTGGCTTCTTCTCTGAGATGTCTTGCAGGGAGCCAACCTTGTGTCTTGTCAGCTGCAATGACTGCAAGGACTGAGTCTTGTGTCTTGTCAGTAGAGCATCTGCAAAAGGGAAAAATAACATGAGATTTCTAAGAATTCTCAGGAGAATGCCATGCCCACATAGAGGTCCCATTGGTTATCTCCAGACTGACATGCTAGAGTCAACCCCTACCCACTTAATCAAATTGGCACCAGTGTATATGACTGCCAGATGTGGATCTAAATTGCTATTGCTCCATGCCTGACTTTTTTGGGGGCATATCTTTAGGTGTCATTGACTGCCACAGCTAACGTAGTTAAACAGATACATCTCTTCATAATTTCATTCTTAAATCCAATCTAAGTAATTTTATTGTTACACATAGTTTGTTTGAAAAGTGAAGACAATCTGCTTAATAATCCAAATTCATGAGTTTCGGGTACAGAGTGAAATGAACAAAAATAGAAGTAATGATACTATTTTTGTTCATTTCATATAACATTAGCTCTCAGGCCATATGCTTTTGTTCCCTATAATTTTATGGAGAAGAATATATTGAGCAACAAATGAGAATCAAATGTTTTAAATTGCTTATCAACCAAATATATGCTCTTTTTTTCCCTATGATTTTACTGGGAGTTCTTACAGCTCTTATAACATTGAGCACATCATTTGTATCAAGCATATTTGTACACATAGTGCCATATCCCATACTTGTTGACATCATCACTCTAAAAACATCCTCTCTCCACTTAGGTCCCCAGTCCCAGCTCCCCTTATTTCCCTTCCCTCCTCCTCTCCCTCCACCATTAACCCTTAATAGTTTACAAAATGTTATTACTATTCTCATATTGTACACTGTCCAATGTGTTCCTCCATCCAATTCCCTATTGTCCGTGCCCTAGAGAGGAGGCTATATATAGATTCCTGAAATTGGTTCCCCCTTTCTACTCCACCATCCCTCCACCCTCTCAGTATAACCACTCCCACCATTAGTCCTGAAGGATCATATATCCTAAATTCCCCTTTTTTCTGACTCCAGTGTACATCCCCTGGTCTAACTGAATTTGTCTGGTAGAACTGGGATCATGATAGTGGGTGAGAGGAAGCATTTGAGAACTAGAAGAAAGTTGCATATTTCGTTGTTACTACACTGTACCTTAACTGGCTCATCTCCTCCCTGCAAACCCTCTTGGAGAAGATGTCGCTTCACTTATTGATGGGCTTTGGTTCCCCAATCTGTACTCCCCCTCATTTATAATGATATAATTTTAGTTCTTTGCCTGGCACTGGTTCCCTTCAACACCTCGTGGTTACACAGACTGGTATGCTTCTTTCATGTGGACTTTGTTGCTTCTGAGCTGGATGGCCACTTGCTTACTCAAGCCTTTAAAACCCCAGACTCTATATATTTTGATAGCCAGGGACCCTATCCTATCTAGATATGATGACTGTGCTTCATTCAAGCAAATAACAGTTCTGTCTCATGGTAATCAAGTCTTTGCAGAGTACAATTGTGCTAGACCTAAAGGGTGGTGGTTCAAACTCAGCTAGTTGTGCAACAAAATAAATGCCTGTGACTCTGCTTCCATAATGAGTATAGCCAAGACAATCCTGCAGAGCAGCTGTACTCGGTACCAAACAGGGTTGCCAAGAATTGGCATTGACTCACTGGCAGTGGGTTGGTTCTCATGGCAGATAGGATGCATTTCCTGAAGTTGAGAAATGTTTAAGTAGAGAAGCAAGGCTTGACAATCATCAAGAAAATATGGTTGACATTTTTCAAATGTTGCACTTAACTCTTCAATAGCAAGTGCCTATCTTTTATATATATTATCTTAGTACTCACAGTATCCTGTTTCATTGTTGTTTCTACACGGTATCTTGAGAGAGGAGACAAGTTTTTGACAAAAAATGCAATAAAGTCCCAAAAACTAGATTGGCTTACTAGTATAAGAGCCCTCTAGGCTTTGTTTTACAATGATAACACTTCTTTCTACTAATGATTGGTGGACAGGTTGACAAAATTAAAACTTTATGATCTTCGATAATGATTTCCTGAAATAGACTATTTTGATTTAATAATAATGTTAAAAGAATAACAATATCCATGGCATTTATCAAAGACTACATGATGAGTACAATATTTTATACAAATTTCCTTATACAATCCTCTTAGCACAAACCCACAAATTGGGAACTATTACTGTTCCCATTGTACGGGTGATGATACTACGTAAGCATGGTGTTGAGTGGAAGTAGCCCAGGGAGGTATTTCTCCAGAGATCGCTGTTCTTAGTCAATGAGACCCTGCCTGGTGTTGTAAATTCATTTTCTTAGATTAAGTTAGAACCGTTACAACTCCAAGAGATTTGAAATGACAACAAGGAGACTGGAACATGAGCCCTCATTGTGAATGTACAGATCAAATTTCCACCCACTAACAAGTTGCCATTGTCATAGCAACAGACATATCAGATATTACTGTTCAAGCACATGAAGTGACAGTTTCAAATGATCCACAAAAGAGCTTGTTCCCATCCAATGCCATCGTTGCAGATTTCAATTGAATTTTTTAAAGAACACAAATAAATTTTAACTTTTAATTAAAACAGAAATCTATGGAAGTAAAACTTTATAAAAAAAAGTAGGACAGAAAATCACAGAAAACACAGGGGAAGACATAGTTTTATAACACAGGGGTCATCATTTTCTTAATATCTTCTGACTCATTTATACTTTTCTACAACCTACTTTAAAACTTTATCTTGATTTATAAACCTACAATAGAGAATGTAAAGTAAGCGCTAAGAGAGCTCTATTTCAATTTTTTTCTCAAGTGAACCCATTTTACCTGCTGAACTCATGAGAATATTTATTATCCAACTTCTGGTGGCATGGAAGAATTGTATGATGCATAAATTATTTTATAAAGTTGTGGTTAAAATTAAAATTTAAAATACTTAGTATTTGCCTGGAAGTTAATAATACTCAATATAAGTATTATTAGGATTAGTGCTACTATTATAATCAGTCATTCTTAGAAACACTAAATATAAATGATCACTGCCACATTTCTCATACTAATAAGAAAAAAAAATGCCAGACATCTTTCCAGAAGCCTAAATGGTGTGATGAGTCAATGACACTTGACTAATAATAAATAGCAATTAACTAAATGCAGCTCAATAAACATTTATTAATTCCCTAATATATGCAAGTCACAGAGCTAAGCACTGGCAGCACCCAAATCATAAGCTGTCAGAGCTAAAAAGGAATGTAGCAGTGATCTCATTCAATGTCCCTTGCTTTACAGATGAGAATCAAGACAATGTGGGGGAGAGAAAGTGACTTATCCAGCTGGCAACACAGTAAAAATAGTGTCAGGAAGAAGCCTAGAAGCCAGTTTATGTGAAGCCAGGGCAACTTTCATAAGCTCCAGAGCAGAAATTGTATTAAGTGTTGGTTATGCTAAGACTCTTTTCCGTGATAGTAAGGATTATAGAATATTCTAGTTGCTGTGTAAATGGTAGAAGAACCAACCAAATAAGAGAAAGTCATGGAGAAAACAACACAGGTAAGACTAAAAATATTTCTACTAGGCTTCTAGTTCATAGGTGCACAGGTTTATACCAAACATTTTCAAAAAGTGTCTCAGCATGTCTGTGTGACTCAAAGTAAAGATGTCAACTGAAAAATGTCATAATAGCAACTGCTTGGAGGACCCTAAAGGGCTGATCTTGTTGGATTTTCTTGAAGGACATAGGGTGATCATTGAGTCTTAATAGGAAGTTTAAAGGAAATAGGAAACTGTGCTGATTAGGAAATGGCCAGCAGCATGACACATCATGACACATTCTTTTCCATCATGACAATGCACCTGCTCACTCTTCCAGGATGATCAGGGCTATCCTACAAAAATTTCATTGGGGGACCTTAGCTCCTCCACCCTACAGTCCCTCTCTTGCCACTTTAGACTTCATTTTTCCTTTCAAAACTCAAAGAACACTTAAAAGGAACACAGTATGAGTTCTTCAAGGCTGTCAGAACTGCTACTTTAATGTAGTGTTAATAGATGAAGAATGAAGATTCTTCAGGAAGGTTACAAAGAGAGACAAGCACGTCTTCAGAATTAGAGAAACATAGATAAAGGATATGCTACTTTACAGTTAGATATTTTTGTTTCATAAAGGTTCATATGACTCTGTAGTGATGCTTGTTTTACCTACCCTAGTATATTTCTACATCAAAATAAAACCTCATTCCTTGTCTCTTTATGTCCATTGTTTGTGAGATATCTGTGAATTCATCTTTCCCAAGTTCTCTGATCTAGGTGCACTCCCCTTGTTACTCATGATGAGCCTTTCTTACACTTTGCAAATATGAAATGTGATAGGTGGGTATGTTGTGACAATATGGCCAATGAACACATGTAAGATCAATTGAAGGGCAGAGATAAAAAGGGCTTGGCGAGCCCTGCCCTTGCTCTCTTGCTCTTGGATCTTTGCACCAACCGGCTGCCTTGCTTTTCCTGTGCCTCAATCTCCAAGCTACACTCCCCATGGGAAACCTAATCCATGGACTGCGGCTGTGAGGTGAGGTTCCTTCAAGTCCTGCTTCACCACGCTCCTGGAATATACATCTATTGAGCTGGGGACTGACGAACTCTGTCATCTGGCTGACTGCATTGCTGCGTGCTGCCTATGGCCAGATAGCCTGAATTGCTCTACGGAGGACTACTCGGCGGGCCTCAAGTCTCGAAGGACTCCCAGTGTACTAGCTGTCTCACGCAAGTGAGTTGCACCGAGCCACTTGTACTGCTTTATAGATTTGTTGACTGTTTATTTCTTACGTTAGATATCTTTCTATCTATATAAATATATAGAGAGAATTATTAGTGTCCTGGTTTTGTTTCTCTAGAGAACCCTGTCAAACACAAATCTCTATAATTTGTTCTTTTTATCATCATCAGTGTGTTTGTTCATGCTTTCTCTCTCCAATGTGAATATTCTGCATCTCAATAACATGCAAGTCACTGCTTGGCACATATAGCACAGGACACTTTACTGAAGGAGGTCTCTGTTTAGGGAAGATTTTTTCAATCTTTAAATTATTGCTATTTCAAGCTAGGTAATTGTGGTGAGAGCTGCTCTGTGTATTGTCAGGTGTGTAACAGTCTCCCTCGACCCTTCTTTCTAATTACCAATAGAAACGCAGAGTACTGACATCTGGTTAACAACCCATTGGGGATAAAATGGACCACAGTTGAGAAATACTATTTCACTAGGATAAATGGGTATATGAATAGGTGATTATGAAACAGGGAGGTGACTTAATTGGATCAAACCCCCAGAAGTTATTATGGGATTCTAAAGAAAGTACTTAACCCATCTTGTGGTTGGTTAGGGTAAGAGCATGATGCCTGATAATGTAACGGTTCCTAAATAATGACACGGTTCCTAAACACAGTCCTGCTGCTGTTGCATATCTTTCTTCAGCCATTTATTACTTGCTTGCTCATTTAATAGATAGTTCTGATTACTAGAAAAGAACATGCAAAATTAAAAATATAAAACTCCTTCTTATACAGGGCTTCTGTGGTATTACAGTGGAGAGAATGGAATTTAGAGTAAAACTGCCTGATTTCAAACCCCAATTCCACCATTTCACAGCTCTGTGTATTGGGGAACTTACCCTCTTTGATCATCAGTTTCTAATTCTGTGAAATGGGAATCATCATGGCACAGTACTGGAAGTTAATGAGATTAAAAGAGATAATCCCTGCAACATTCTTGGAAGATGAAAAGCACAAAATTAAAGTTAATTTTTATCAATGATTGTCCAGTGAGTTCTGGTGGCCTAGCAGGTATACAATGGGTTACTAACTGCAAGGCCAGTAATATTAAACTAGGAGTCACTCCTTGGGAGATCTATTCCTGTAAAGAATTATAATCCCAGAAATTTACCGGGAAGGGCAGTTTTACCTGGTCCTACAGGAATGCTACTAATTGAAATCAGCTTGATGACAGTGAATCTGTTTGTTTAGTTTGTTTGGTTTAAGTCATATATTGTTGTGGGAAGATCTTTTTCTAAATCATGGTCTCTCTTCAGTGCCAGTGCAACTTATTGGGTTATGTCTAAACATGCTCTGAGATACAAAAGGCAGAGATTCAATATCTTGTCCATTATTGAATTTACATTAAAATACTGTTACAATTAAAGATCCTATAAAAATCTTAATTGGAACATTAATTTCCAGAGTAATAAATTAACACTTCCTGGTCAGCTGTAATGGACATTACAAACAAATAAGAAAAAAATGAAGAAAAAAAGAACCAAAGCAACAACAACACCACAGAAACACCCTGAACATAGAAAATGAAACATCCCTGTTTGGGAATTTTAGCCTTATTTATCAGTTGATATTTTCAGTCAAAATTATTTTTCTTCAATTTTAATACACAAACATTAGTTTGGAGACTATATCTTCTCCCAGGCTTTCCGAAATTCCAAAAGCATGTTTGAGCATAACAATTACCCTGCAAAGAGAAGCTTGGGGAGGGTTTAATAACAGTCTTCAAATATATGAAAAGTTATTACACGGAACATGATGACCAGATGTTCCCTGCTTCCACAGAGGGCCAAGAAAAATAAATAGGCTGAAAATTACAGGGGCTGACAATGTGAGGTGGATTCACTGAAGAACATTGCAGATAAAGTCACTGTGAAAAAGCTAGGGGGATAAAAAGCATAGGAAATACAGTGCAGCAAAGAGTACTTGACAGGTTCAAGGAATGTAGGCTCTTGTAACAACGATAAACCTATGAATTTTTCAAGCTACTGCCCCTCTGAGATCATTTTCTAATCTTTAAGATCTCCTGCAAGTTTCTCCTGTATTGAATGGGGTCAAAGTATAACCAGAATTCCCTGTGACTCAACACCTTCTGGGTGCAAATGAGGTCACTTTAGAATAGTGGTTCTCAACTGGTGAATTTGTCTCCCAGGGGTCATTTGGCAATATCTCAAAGTATTTTGAGGTGCTACGTGAGGCAACCTGCAACTAGTGTCTAATTGGTATAGGTGAGAGATACTGTTAACATTTTGCACTGAACAACACCCCATAACAAAGGATTATCCAACATAAGGTATGGACAGTATTGAGGTTAAGTAACCCTGCTTTATAATAATCACCTAGCCATCCCTTGTGTGTCTACCTACCTAAAGGGGAGCCCTGGGGACATCGTGGTTACTAGTTGAACTGCCATCTGTAAGGTCTACAGTTCAAAACCAGCAGCTACTCCATGGGAGAAAGATGGGGCTTTCTCATTCCATAAACAGTCTCAGAAAATCAATGTGTCCTATACAGTCACTGTGAATTGGCATTGACCACACTGGCAGTGAGTTTGGTTTTCTAGAGTACCGAAGTATCTCTAGATTCAAGTATTTTTTGTTCAGTAATTTGAGAATGTTGCCCCAGGTCCAAATGAACTTAGCTGTTAATGGAAAAGCTAGAGGTTAGAATTCACACAGAGGTATCTTGAAAGAAAGACCTGCGACTGTAAAACCCTGTGGATCACAGTCCCACCGTGACACACTGGGAGCGATCATGAGGCGCCTTTCACTGCAGAGTAATATTTTGTGTGTAGGACTTTGGGGTGGGGGTGCATGGCAGCTGTTTCCACCAGTATTTCTAGCTATCTGCCTCGTGGTCATAGTAAGGTACAATTTTCTTCTGCCTTTGAAGTTAGGCATTGCAATGTGACTACTCTAGTCAATGAAATGAGAAGGGAATGATGTACATACATTAAAGGTGAAAGCTTGAAGAACCAACATCACGCTCTTGCATCAGGGTTCGAGCAGGGTTCACAATGAAGAGTCTATCTGCTTAGCTTCCTGAATTACTAAGATCGTGTTGGGCAGGAATATAAGCAGTAAAAAGCTTTCCCCATCATTAAGACGATCCAAAATAGAATTATTGAAGTAAAAAATATTATTTTAGAAGTGCACTATATTATAAGCTTACGTTGCTAAGTCATACTTTCTTTATTCAAAACTTGGTTCACTGGGTGACAGAAACGAATAACTGATTCAGTTCTGCACTCAGTTTTCACAGGCATCGAATCGGGATAATAGCATTTCCCTTGCTGCAAGACAAATGAAAACAGAGTAGAACACTACTAAAGTGTGTTGCTAACTGATTGAAATACTCAATAAATCCCAAACACCAAACACTGCCATAAAGTCAATTCTGACACACAGAGAGCCTACAGGATGGGATAGTCCTACACTGTTGGTTTCTGAGGCTAATAATCTTTATAGGAGTGGAAAGTCATTTCTCCCGCGGAGTGGCTAATGGTTTCAAACTGCTGAAATTGTCAGCCCTGCCTGTAGCCTCTATGCCTTCAGGGCTACTCCTACTTTATAAATATTGATCCATTTAATTTGCACAACAGCTTTGTGTAAGATAAGGACTAATAATATTCCCATTGCATGAATTACAAAATTGAGGCACTAGCTGATCTAAGTCCACAGGACCAGTAATATTTAAATCTAGGTAGTCTGGATATAGAGTCCATGCCCTTAACCAGTGCATGGTCATGAGGATGAGGGCTACCACAGTGACAATGAGGTCTTAAAAGTTCTGTATGGCCCTGTTGGGTTCCAGGCAAGCATAAGGCCTATACTCTACCTCTGAGAGTTCACCGTCTACTAGGAGAAATGAGACATAAACTTTGAAAATGCCCAGGCAAGGTAGAACGTGATAAGTGCCATAAAACAGATAAAGATAAGTGCTTTGGCAGTTTTATTAAATCTCCTATTTAACCCTCAGTTAACCCAAAAATTCAATTAACCAGAAGCATTACCCATATGTTCCCATTAATCAAGGTTTTATAGTATCAGTTGAACTCATTTAACCTTAATAAGCAGATGATTGCATACGGATTGCAAGAGGATTTAGGAGCACAATAACTTAGAAACCTGTTCCATGGCTGAGTGTTCTCCTGAAAGCTGAGAGAACATTATTGGAGAGAAAGAAGAGATACTGAGTGCTTAAATAAAGAAGGGAAGGGAATATTGGTCCCTGCTCTTTGGTTACTCTGACTAAATAGGTTAGAGGAGAAAGAAGAAACCCATGACACCGCTGATGTTAGCTGAGTACCTTCTGTCAGAACAGATGGCTTTGTTGTACTAGCAGATAGTTGAGAGGACACGAACTGGTAAAACACGGTGTCCCCATGACCATCACAACTAATTTTGAACATGGATGAACAATAATTTCTCAGATCCAAGCCTGGTAATGAGGGATGCAGAAAGAATTCAAGCAGCAATAATATTCGGAACCACTATAGAAGAACTATTGAGATCTCACTGTTTCCTGGGTAAAAAGACTGCCTTTCCTTCTCACCTGGTACAGTCAACTTCACCTCTCAAAACTCAACTCGAATCCTCCCAAATTCCCCAGGCAGAATAAATTATTCATTTGTTCACATGGCTCCTTGTTTACATCTTCTCTGTATTAGTTTTCCTGTTGCAGTTTGTACAATAGGTTTTTCTAGAATGGAAGTTCTGTTGTTTATTTTTTCACAACCATTTTATTAGGAGTTAACATAGCTATCACGTCAGTCCACAGTCCATTCACATCAAGCACATTGTACAATTGCTACCACAATCAGTTTAAAAATGTTCTCTTCATGTTTGAACTCCTTGGCATCAGCTCCCTTTAACAGCTGTACCCTTAACCCACCCTTATTCAGCTTGCTGTTTCTGTAGCTTTATCCAGTCTGAGTTTCCTATACTGAAAACCAGAAGAAAAAAATAACCTCAAGAGGCTCACCCTCGATATATTTTGAATAGTGAAAGAAAGTTTTATGAAGATCAGCATATGCTCCCAGATGCAAAGATGTCTAGATACAAAGTGTATCTTTCCCCAGGAAATGATGTCCCTTTTCTAGCTTTATAAGCCATGTGTGTACTCAATAAGCCTCTGGATCATTGTGAAAATTAATTTCATGATGTTCCTTCCTCAGTCTCCTTTAATACTGAAATAAAGAAACTGTGGCCCAAGAAAAGAGACCAAAATGTCCAAGCAGGTAAATGAAGTTTTACTTAGGGGTGAGAGTACACGAAGTGCTATGCAAAAGCTCAAATTTCACTTAAGAGTAAGACCAGTTCTGTTGACATGTGGCCGCAATGTAGCAGAGGTTCACGGAATTGAACCAAGTTCTCCTAATTTTAGAGTAGACCAAGTTATGCCAATGATGGAGCCAAAGCTTCCTCTGGAAAGATGTTCACTTAATCCCATTCAGCTGAAATCTGTCTTCTGTCCTCTTATTGTTCTCTTGTGACCTTTTCGTGCCTCCACTTTACCTTGTATTGTAATTGCTGTGGCCATAAGCTGTATCATCAAGATGATTGTGATCATTTTTTTAGCCAAGCACAAAGCTTGGCTTGTATCTGTTGAACTGATTTGAAGAAGTGACCTCATCAATAGTTTTGCTCCAAGGACTTACATAAGAGCTTAATTAGACCTGTCTGCCTTTAAACTCACTGCCATTTGAGTCAATTCTGTCTTTCTTACTAAAGAGAAATGAAGGCTCTCCTTCTGAGCATATGTGAACTGTTCCCTCATTAGGTTCAATGGTTGTTGTTGACTGTGGTCACCTCATGGTGCTCTGTAGTCCCTGAAAGCGCTGCAGCCAGAAATGGAAGATGTGAAAGCCCCCAAATTATTAGTAGCAGAGCTTGGGGGACACCTTACCTATGGATCCAAAGCATTCCCTCCTAAATTAATGACAGTGAAATTCTGCTGTGAACATGTGGTCTTGGAGGACTACTGAACAAGTAAATTCTGGGACTGATACTGCCCTCCTGAGATTTGTAACAAGGGTATCCTCAATGATACAGAGGAAACTTGAAGCCAATCAATCTTTCTTTTGCAGTGTCCCTGTTAACATTTGTATACGCCTGATTTGAACCAGCGTAATTAGAACTGTTTCTACTTCTGCAGCACCATCTTCACTTTCTCATTAAAAATCCCTTTATTAACAAGGATCTGTTTCAAACTATTAAGCACTTAGTAATGTAATTGATACTTCAGTTTGGACATAATCAATTGCACATAATATTTCCAGGCAAAATTGAGCTGCAGAAACATTGTGAACAGTAAGACCTAGCTTGAAAAGGGAGAGATAAAGAAATAACAAATTATTTCCTTGTTTTCCCTCCCTCTGTGTAGGTTTACATATTAGTTGTTTTTTATGTTGGAAACCAAACCAAAACAAAAAGACAAGTGAGCCAGCATTGCCCTGTAGGTGGCCTTAGAGATAGTCTGCTAATTCTCAACGGTGATGACACAAAAATTCACTGGGAGATTAAGATATTTTCTATTCAACAGATGTTTAGTAAGATGTGAGTCAGTATCAAGTCTATGGCAGTGCGTTTGAATTTGGATGTAAAAGGAGAAACTGAAATAAGAGGCTACTGCTCTTATTCAATCAAAACTGAAGCCAAAATCACAGCCCTATCTGACTCATAGAAGTCAGATAGAACAGAGTAGAACTGTCTCTATAGGTTTCCAGGACTATAACTCTTTATGGTAAATGTGTGCTAAGTGAATAAATACCAACCAATTAAAATATAGAAAGAAATAAAAGAAGCATCAATAAATAGGATATAAATCAAGATGAAATTACATGATTAAAATGCTGGAGGTAGTTGTCTCATCAAAGTACTCTTATAGCAGTCAGTTGTTTTCATAATAGGGGATGATTAAATCTTACCAGAATAAACAAGCGCATGAATTGAAGTTTGGCTTCCTCAAAAGGAGTGTCAATTTGGAGGGGTCATGATACCAGTGGATTAGCAATTATGATGTAATGTAATCTGTAAATTTTGTAGGGTGTAATAATGGGATCCCCATAATGATGAAATCAGTCAGTCAGTTGTTCGGGGACTAGAGTGGGACACTGTTGTTAGGCGCCATGGAGTAGCTTCTGACCCATTGTAACCCTGAGCACAACAGAATGAAGCACTGTCTGGTGCTGTCCCATCTTCATAATCATTCTTGGAACTGCCACAGTGTCAATCCATCTCTTTGAAGATTTCTTATTTTTCATAGTCTCCTCGCTCCTTGTCCAGGGACAGGTCTCTCCTAAAAACATGTCCAACGTGTATGAAAGGGATTCTTGCCATCCTTGCCTTTAAGGTGGACTTTGGCTGGCCTTCTTCCAAGGTAGTTCATCATGCTTTCTTTACTCTCCCCAGAACCACGATTCAAATACATCAGCTCTTCTTCCATCTTCTTTATTCAATATCCACTTTTTATGTACATATAAGGTAATTGAGAACACCATGGCTTGGGTCACAACTTAATCCTCAAAGTAACATTCTTCCATTTCAACTGTCAAGTGGACATGTGCAGCAGATTTACACAATACAATGTGTCATTTTACCTCTTCACTGCTGCTCCTGTGAGTATTGGTTGTGGATCCAAGCAAAGATCTTCAACAACACCAATCTTTTCTCCATTTACCATGATGTTGTGGGGTTTTAGTTTTCTTTACTTTGAGTTGTAATATCTTCTGAAGGATCTTTGATAATTAAGCTTCAACATGTGCTTCAATTTCTCCTCATTTTAACAAGCAGATTGCTAATAAGCTCCTTCAATATTGATGTCTCATTCTGTTTCATATTAGCTAGTTTGTTTGCTTATTTTCTCAGCATACAGATTGAATAAGAACAGTAAGAGATTACAACCTCTGGGGACATCTTTTCTGCTTTTAAACTATAGAGTATTACCTTGCTTTTTTCTCACAATTGACTCTAGATCCAATGTCAAGTTCCTCAAAAGCTTAATGTTCTGGAATTCCTATTGTTTTCAAGGTTATCCATATCCTGATACAATCCACTCAATCACATGCCTTGGTACAGTCAATAAGAATAAGTAAATATCCTTCTAGTGTTCTTTATTTACAGCCCAAATCTACCTGACATTAACAATGATATACCTTGTTCCATATCCTCTTCTGAATCTGACCTGGACTTCTGGCAGCTCCCTTGCAATACAGTACTGCAACCATTATTGAATGATCTTCAACAAAACTTTGTTTGTATATGATATTAATGAAATTGGTCTTATACTGAGTATTCTGTTGGGTCACTTTGCTTTTTTGGGGGGGTGGGGAGACTTTTCTTTGGGACTTTTCTTGTTGCTACAAGTATGGAATTCTTTCAGTCAGTTGGCCAAGAAGCTGTCTACCAAGTTTTCTGGCATAGACCACTGAACGCTTTATCAGCTTGTTCAAGCCTTTCAGTTGGAAGTCTCACAATTCCTGGAACCTTCTTTTTGGCTAATGACTTTTGTGCAGTTTGAACTTCCTTCTTCAGTGCCATTGGTTTTGTTCATAAGAAACGTGAAATGTCAACTAGTAATTTTTGGTACAGTAACTATGCATTATTTCCATTTTCTTTTCATTCTTCCTGCATGTATCAATATTGAATCTTTCAGTTTTGCATCTCAAGGACTTAATTTTTTTCTTGAGTTTTTCCATTTTAAGTATGCTGACCATGTGCTTCCTGTTTGCTTTTCTGAATCACGGTATGTGCATATCACATAGCATTTCACTTTGTCTTTCCCAGCTGATTCTTGAAACTTTGTTCCACTCTTTCACATCATAATTTCTTCCATTTGCCTTAGCTACCCTCAATAAAGAGTAAGTTTCAGAAGTGCTTCTGAGATCCATTTGGTCTTTTTATTCTCTCTTTTCTTTTAAATGACTGGTTGCTTTCTTCCTTTCTTATGTTCTTGATGTCCCTTGGCTCATCAAGTCTTCTATAATTAGTGTTCAATGTTATCAAATTTGTTTTTGAGATCTTCTGGAAATTAAGATGATGTAGACTCAAGATCACATTTGGCTCTCATGGATTTGTTTCAATTTTTTTCTGCTTATATTAATTTACATATGAACAATTTATATATCTTATGCACTTGGGTCTGGCCCTGTTTTTAGCTGCTAATTTTGAGCTTCTTCACTCTCTCTTCCCACATATGGAGTCAGTTTGATCCTGTACATTCAATTTTAAGAAGTCCATTTGTGATGCTTGTGGGGTTGAAAGAGTATGTGCTGTGAAGTCATTGATCTTGCAAATTCTGTCATGGGATCTCCAGCTTAGTTTCTATCACTGACATCATATTTTCAGCTATTGGTCCCTCTTGCGTTTCAACTGCAAATACTTATCAAGACATCTTGATTGAATGATTGATCAATTTTTGATGGAAGACATTGATAGAATCCTTCAATTTCTTTATCATTAGTTTTTATAGCTGGGGTAAAAGTTTGAATAATCATTGTGTTTATTAGGTTTACTTGAATATTGAGAGTTCTAACCCTATGGCAGACAGCATTGTATACTTTGAGATAGAGCTTGAAATATTCTTTTTGACCATCATACAATGTTATTTCTATTGATTGTGTCAATCCTGGCAGAGTAAACCTTATGACTTTCTGATTCAAATTTGTCGTTCTGAGTCCACTTAAGTTCATTGATCATTATGTGTTCCATTTCATATTTGAAGACTTCCATTTTTCCTAGATTTATACTTTGTACATTTCAAGCCTCATTATTAGTAGATTTATGCAGCTGTTTCTTCTTATCTTGGTTCATCTCTCATCAGTTAATTAAGCTCCTGTAGTCTCCACTTCCCCAGGCTTTAATCCATTTTGCATTATCATGTTTGACTGTAGGTTGAGCAAACCAGCTCTTCCCTAGTAAAATTTTGAGTGTCATCATCAGTCCATGCTCCAACACTTTTCAAACAATTTCTGCTTCCATTTATTAGGCCTTTTGTATTTGACAATGTTTCAATGCTATGAATGAGGTTTTCAGAAGCTGCTTCCTCAAAAGTGGGTAACCAATTCCTTCTTCATGGGAGTCCGTGTGGCACAATGGTTATGCATTTGGCTATAATACCAATATGACTGCCAATTCAAAAATGGTTACGCATTTGGCTATAATTCCAATATGAGTGCTAATTCAAAAATCACTAGACACTCCTTGAGAAAAAGATGTAACTTTCTACTCCATGAAGAGTTACAGTCTTGGGAACTTAGGGTCACTGTGATTTGACAGGGACTCAGTGGTAGTGAATTGAGGTGGCAGGTGGTGTAGTGGTACTGAGTTGGCTTCGTTACTCTAGGATGGCAGTTTAAAACCCTGAGCAGCTCTATGAGATAAAGATGAATCTTTCTACTCCTGTAAATAGTTGCAGTTTGGAAAACTCATGGGGAAGCCCTGTCTGTTCTGAAAGGTGGCTATAATTTGGCATCAAATTGAGAACATTGAGTTTGAATCTGTTAACATATCTAAAGTTTATATATGTTGTGGCAGTCATGTGCTTATGTTAATTTTATGATTGAAATGTAGGGGTGGAGTCTAGCTTGTTAATCTGGAGATAGCCATTGAGTAGCCCATGAGGCCTCTACGTGAGCATGGCTTTCACCTGAGACTCCTGGGAAATCTCACGATATTTCCCCCGTGAAGATGAGAAACTATCTTCCCCAGTTGTTGGGAGTTAGTTTCAGAGATGATTAACCACAGGCAACACAGAATAGTGGCACCTGAGAGGCTGGAGTAGCTGGTGGAGAGCCACATGGCTTTGCCTTGATGGAGCTGGACCTGTGAGGCTGGGGCAGCCACATGGAGGCCTCTGTAAGCAATGAGTTGTTTCTGCCACCACGGGATGCTGTTGATGGACCCTGAGCCCTGGAAGCGAGGAGACATGGGTAGACCCCTGTCGGTGCCGGGACTCTGTACCCACTGACCTGTGACTTTGTGAGTCAGAAGGAGACTTTATGGACTGATTTCGGGCATATGGGTTAATATCAGACTTGTGAGTTTGAGCTGGACTGGGCTTGGATGTTTTCTCAATGTCCTGTTCCTCTTGAATATAAACCCTTTCATATACGTGTCCTTGAATTTGTTCCTCTAGTCTACCTGGACTAACTCATATGTTTCCAGTTCACTTTAGGGATATCATTATCATTTTATAACAGAACATTATAAATCACCCCCATGTAGCATAAGGTAAAATTAATGATAGTTATCATGGTTCATAGAAGATAGGAAGGTTCACTATCACATAGCTTGGGAGACAAAAATTAGAAGATAGCATGACCAAAGAGTCAAAGTGTGTCTTTGCCTTGGTATTTATCTTTATAGCAGTAGACACATAGAATATCTGTCCTTTTGTGATTGAATAACTTCACTCTGCATAATTTTTCATGGGTCCATCCATGTCACGAGGTATTTCATCACTGCTTTGTAGGGATACAAAATATTCCATTGTGTATCTATACTATCCTTTTTTTATTCATTCTTCTAATCTTAGGTGTTTGAGTTGTTACCAGTTTCTTGCTATCATGACTTGTGCTGCAATAAACATGAGAGAACATACCATACCTCTGTTTTTTTTTTATCTGTCTCTTACTTCTTTAGGGCATGTGTCCAGCAGAGATACTGTTGGGGCATATGCTATTTCCATTTCCTCTTATGTTACATAACACCATATCACAGTCTATAGTTGTGCATGTTTTTGAGACTACCATTAGTACATAAACTCAAGTTGAACTTATTGCTGAGTCAATTCTGACTTACAGTGACCCTAGAGGGTAGACCTGCCCCTGAGGATTTCTGAGATTCTTTACAGAAGTAGAAAGTCTCATCTTTTTCTCACAGAGCAGCTGGTGGCTTCAAAGTGCAATTCCTTATAGCTAGGGAGACCATACAATTAACATCCTCATGAGTTACTCACTATGCCACCAGGTCTCTTCACTAGTGTATGAGTTCCAATGTATTCGTGCCCTCCATATCTTTTCTCTTTCATATGCTGATATCTCATCACTGTCTTCATTTGCATCCTAGAGGCTAGTGATTGTCAACATATGCTCATGTGTTTTTAGTCATTTGAAATGATTCTCTGTTGCATTCTATGTTCATGCCTTTGATCACTTTTTAATTGCATTACGTGTTTTCTTCTTATTGTCTTGTATTGTAGCATTCTATAGGTTTTAGTAAATAATCTCTTATTCATTGTGTCATTGCTAAAGATTTCTCCCAATTAGAATGTTCTAAGTTTACTCTGTTGGGGAGGCCATTTGCTGTCAATAAGTGCTTTATTTCTGATAGATGCTAACTAACTTTTGTTTTTCACTGCATGTTCTTCCTTTTTCATATTTAGGAGCATGTGTAGGTACTCTATAATAGGGTCCTTAAAACATCCCAATTTTCCCATTGATGATTCTTATAGGTCTGGTGTTTACATTTAGGACTCTAATCTATTTTGTGCTTGGAGTGAGGGTGTGTCCTGTTTAGTTTGTCTGCAGTTGAAGATCCAAATTTCCCAGCATAATTTATTGAAGAGGGTTTCCCTTTCCCATTTTATGTTTTTTTATATTTTATTAAAAACCAGTGGTCTATAGGTGAATACTTTTATTTCTGTGTTTGCTATTCTGTTCCATTGATCAATGTAGCTACCATTGTACCACAACCATGCTGTTTTGAGTACTGTGGCTCTGTAATAGACAGAGGATGAATAGTGCAAGGCCTCCTATTTTATTACTCTTTTTGAAGAGTTATTTGCTTATTCTGCGTCTCTTCCCTCTTCATGTGAAGTTGTCAACTAGTTATTCCATTTCTTCAACAAATGATGTTGGAATTTCTTTGGGGATGGTGTTGTGTTTTTTGACTACTTTAAGTAACAGTGACATTTTCACAATATTTTCTTCCTTTTCATGAACAATGGTTATTTTTCATTTTGTGTATGTCTCTTCTAGTTACTTATAATAGTATTCTGTAGTTGCATTTGTATGGATCTTGTGTTTCCTTGGTTATACTTATTTATAAGTATTGCAACTCTTGTGTGGCAATTATAAGTGGTACTGCTTTATTGTCTTTTTCAGCCCTGTCTTTGTTGGCGTATAGGAATCCCATTGATTTCTGCTTGTTAATCTTGTATCCTGCTAATTTACTACATCCCTCAAATGTTATTAACAGTCTTTAAATGGAGTTCTTGGGACTCTCTATATAAAATTGCCTCATTTGTAAAAAACAATCACTTCACTTCTTCTTTGCCCAGTTAAATTCTCATGATTTCTTTCTGTTACCTACTGATTTGGCTGGAACCTGAATCATTATGTTGAGCAAAAGTTGTGATAAGGAGCACATTTGTAAAGTTCCCATTGTACTTAGCTATTAAGTTGATTTTCTCTTTTCTAGGGAGTACAGGATATCCCTCCTTGTGGTATCTCTTTGGTAGTAGTTGAGCTGATATTTCTGTGCTTGTTCTTTGGTGGCCATAGCATTCCCCTACACAGTCCATAATATTTTAATAAAAGTATTTACTGGATTCCCATGTATGTGTACAGACATTAATGTTACATTTCTGGTTTGGTTTCCCTGGGTTCTTGTTTCTCAACACTGAAAAGTTCATGTGGCTGAAGCCCTTTAGAAAGTCCAAGTGTCTTTTATGAAGGAAAAAGATGTTTCAAGTAATGAAGTCTCAGATAGTACATGTTATTCTTAGAAAGTGTGGTACAATGTCCCTTGGTGGGGACTGTGGTACAGTTCCTGACTGAAAATAGATGCTTTGGAGGAGTGCAAAAAAGAAACAAAAGCATGTGGGGAATGGCCTTAAGTGGAGGCCTCAGAGCTAAAAGAGGAACAGTGGAAATGGAAGAGAGAGAGTGTGAGAGAGAGAGAGAGAGAGAGAAGAGAGTGAGCTCTGGAACAGAAAAGGTGGAGCAGGTGCACATGGGAGAAAGATCCCTCCCTCTGAAAAACAGAGAATTACCCTCCGTCTCTGCTGTTTATCCTCTCTGCTCCCCCCTTTAGGCCAGGCATAGTTGAGGGTATTGACTATCTTAGTGGCTGAGTTTAGGCACATGTATGAATGACAAAGTGTTGCGGTTTCTAATGTGCATGTCCAGGTTGACCCTCACCTTTGCCTAGGTGTCCTTGATCTGCCCATGTCCAGCTTTGGATTGTTCCCATAGATTTCTCCTCAGTGTCTGAGTTCTGTCAAACTCCTTTATTTAGCATGGTCAGATAATTTTCATTTAGCACAGGCCTTCAGTGGAGACAACATCCTTTATCCTACCTGTCATTATCATATCACAAATAACGTATTATAAGGTAGATTTGGGAATATTGTTTGATGATGCCATTTCTCTTGAATTTATCATTCCTGGTATAGTAAACTATTTGATTAAAAATGGCCAATACCAAAGCATTTCAGTTCACTAATGCTTAAGATATTCATACACTTAATGTTCTATTAATGAGTTTTAATATATGCATTCTCCCTTTGAATCACATCCCATTAGTAAAGGAAAGTCCTGGAAGCTTCACTCCATCCAAATTATTTTTTTTGTTTTGTTTTTTATCAATCATTTTATTGGTGGCTTTTACAGCCCTTATAGTAATCCATGCATCCATTGTGTCAAGCACTTTTGTACATGTGTTGCTATCATCCTTTTCAAAAGCTTTTCCTCTTACTTGAGTCCTTGGTATCAGCCCCTCTTTTTTGCCTCCTCAGTCTTACACCCTCTTGAAACCTTGATAAATTATAATTTATTATTATTCTCATATGTTACACAGTCTACTGCCTCTCTTTACCCAGGTTTCTGTTGTTTGTCACCCTGGTTGGGGGGTTATACATCTATCCTTCCCCCACCTTCCTCCTACCCTCATGGTATCACTCCTTCCATTATAGTTCCTGAAGGTTTTATATGTCCTGGATTCCATGTACTAAGAGCTCTTTATTGTAATAGTGAACATGGTCTGGTCTAGTTGGATTCGTAAGGTAGAACTGGGATCATGATATTGGGACATTAAAGAACACTAGAATGTTGCATGTTTGGCAGTTCTGTACTGCACCTTGACTGGTTAATTTCTTCTTTGTGACCCTTCTGTGAAGGGATGTTCAATTGTCTACAGATGAACTTGGGATCTCGACTCCCTCCCCCACTCATTTATACTGTAATGATTATTTGTTATGGATATTATCAAGCCTGAGACCTGATCCTGTTGACATCTCACAGTCACACAGACTAGTGCACTTCTTCCATGTGGGCTTTGTTGCTTCTCAGCTAGATGGTCACTTGTTTATCTTCAAGCTTTTAAAACCCCAGATGCCAATTCTTTTAAGAGCTGGGCACCATCAACTTTTTTCACCATATTTGCTTATGCATCCACTTTGTATTCAGCGATCAAATTGGGAAGGTGAGTATCAAAGAATGATAGTTTATTAGAACACAGTCTTCTTGCATTGAGGGAGTACTTGAGTAGAGACTTGATGCCCATCTTTAACACATAAATATATCTACTTAAATCTCTGTCCCTATCATATATTTACATATGTACATGCCTGTATTTATGCATCTATACCTGTCATTTGCCTCCTACATCTTCCCTCATTTTCCTTTTCCTTTCCTCTTATCCCACAATCATGTTTGACCTTCATTTGACTTTCAGTAATTCCTTTCTGCTGCTTTAAACTTGATCAACCCCCACTGAGCATTCTATGACCCCCTCACCAATGATTTTTAAATCATTTGTTCCTCCTCTGTCCCTAGGTTTGATGGTTCTCCTTCCTTACCTGTCTCATGTTCCCCCAGAATTGTTTTCTCTTCACAATTGTTTATCCTGTGCATATATATGTCTGTTGATTTTTATGAGTGTTTTCTGGTTGAATCTGATAAGGTGATGAGCCTTGCCCTTGAAGAAGTCTATTTTGGGGATTCCTTGGACCCTTCAGTGCTTGTTGTCTTGGCTGCTCCATTGCATTTGTTAGTGTGTCACTCTAGTGTTTTGGGGTCAGATTCAGCACAGTTCCCATACTGTGTATCCAGTGGAGTCCACATAGTACAATGGGTTAGTGAGGGGATGCTGTGCTTGTTTGGGGCGCCAACCCTACAGTCTTTTCTGTGCATTGACTGCTTCAAACAGGAATATCATCCTCAGGATTTGGTGGGCTAGACTACGATTCTCTCTCTCTCCATCCCGCTTAGTTTTCTCCCCTGTGTTCTGAGCAGACCCAACCCTCTTACTGAGCTGTATATTCAGTGCTTTTCTCTGTAGTTCATTCTTCTGGTAAGGGGGTCCATCCACCCACATTTTTATGGTTGAATCTACTTTAAAATATTGCTTTTCCTTAGTCATATTTTGAGTCCCTTCAAACCTGAGGGTCACATTCCCCAACACTACATATGACAATGTCTTGTTGCTATTTGTTAAGATTTCAGTGACCAATTCCTCAGAATTTAACAGCTTAATCCTTCCTTAGTCTAGAAGAGTCACTAAAACTTGTTCACCTTGAGGGGCGCTGTTGGTATTTGAAATACTGTTGGCATGGATTCTAGCATCACATCACATGAAAATCAGAAAGATATGACAAACTGACAGAAAATAATGTTATGTCATAGTATGGAACTATAAGTCTCATAATGTAATAAAATCAATTTTCTAATTGAACTATAAGTTGGATACTTTCCCAATTCAAAGACCAACTGACATATATAACCATATTTATAACTTGAAAAGCTCATTGAAAAATTCATATGAGAATTCAACTGGTATAGAATTGCTAAATTATTCTTGTAAAACAAGTTGGGAAAGCTTGATTTACTAGATATCAGGACTCATGATAAAGTATCAGTACAGGCCATCTCTATACTGAACAAGATCAATCTCTAACTATGCCACTAGGCAATTTATAAGTAAGTTGAACAGCTGCAATCTGTTTAAAGTTAATCTTACTTTAGTGAAAGAATGTTGCTTGGTGTTTCTGTGTGGTAAACATTCAGCTGCTAACCATAGCCAAGGTTCAGAGTATGAACAGTCCAAACCCTCCAGTTCCTCTGAGGGAGAAAGATGAGGCAGTTGTCTCTTGTAAGTGTTTGCAATCTCAGAAACCCAAAGGAGCAGTTATCCTCTGGCAATTAGGGCCACTATGAGTCAGAATTAATTCAATTGCAATGTGTTTGATTGGATAACATAAGAAAGGCTCAAAGCCTTTTCAATTATTTAAAAGGTGCACATGCAGCAAGTGAAGATCAATGTGTTGAAGAATTTCTTGTGAGTAGGACTTACTTCAATCATGTTAAAGGCAGCCATTAGGAGTGGTCCTCAAGTATGACAGGAAAAAATGTGCTGAAAATCTGTACTTATAAAACATAACTATTTAAAAATAAAGAAATGGTTCTTTCTTTCTTTTTTCATAGTAAGAGACCTATGTGGGCATGTTTCAAATTATACTCTGAGCCTCTTTTTCCAGACACTGAGAGTGTGGGTGGATGTATATTATAAAGTAGGTTTCAGAAATCAAGTTTGGGAGAAGCAACATGTTTCCAATAGGGAATTGGTGGTCCATCACAGTCAGCCATCGTTCTCTTGTAGGTAAGTATGGAAAAATTAAAGAAAGGGGTCTCTTGTAAGTTATGTACAGCAGGTTACACATGTGAAAACAAAAACTGGTGTGTAACCCATACAATTACGTTTAGAGAAGTAATGTAGGAACAGAGAAGTGGACTCTGGAGCATTACAGAAGAGGTGAGATCTGCTGTAGGATCTTGATTCTGGATTCCATTTGCTGAATAATCAAACTGTATACTGTAAAGATTCCTCCCAGCTATGTTGATGTTATGCTGTATTTATGTCATCTCAGATATGAAGATCCTTGTAAGTCCCCAAATGATGCACCATATAGGATACATAACTAAAATTTTAAAAGCATGGCAACTGTGTATGGATAGGCAAATAGAATAAAGACCTCAGAAGCAAATTTATACTTAAAAAGAAATTTCATTTATTATACAATTTTCACCATAATACCTTTGCAATAAATCGTACTGAGCTAACAGAATGTCTATATGAAAAGTAATGATATTCAAACCTACCTCACTCATACCAGAAACAATGGGATCTAGATATAGAATGTCAGGCAAGCAGGAAGGGATGGGGGAAATGAGAAGCTGATATCAAGGGTATACGTAGAAAACAAATAACTTGAGAATGATGAGGACAACAAATGTACAAATTCATTTGGATGGATTGTGATAAGAATTGTGTGAGCTCCCAATAAAATTATTTTAAAAAGAAAAAAACCTTTCATGAGCTAGGATGAAAATATATCTCAATTCAAGGAAAGATTTCTTAAATATGTGCCCAAGTTTTAGCAATAAAGAAAAAGTTTCATTAATTGAACAACATCAAAATGAGGATTTTCTGCTAGTCAAAAGTCATCATTAAAATAGTTAAAATTTATAATCAAAGAAGACTTTTTTGTACTTATGTTTACAAGAATCTTGACGAAGTATTGTACCATGAAAGAAGTTTCAATAGTCAAAAAAAAACAAAAAAACACCCAGTCGTAGTAGTAATTGGGGAAATAAAAATTAAACTTACAATAAGAACTACTATAGCTGAACCCTGGTGGCATAGTTGTTGTGTGCGGGACTGCGACCCATTGGGTTGGTGGTTCAAATCCAGCAGCAACTCTCCAGGAGCAAGGCTGGGCCTCCTACTCCCACCAGAGGGCAGTGATGCCAAAAAAAAGAGCCACTATAGTGTCACAGAATGGGTAAAAATGGACTCTCAATATTACGTGTTGGAGCTATTATGAGCCAAGGGGAACTCCAATGCACTAATGGCAGGAATGCAAATTGTTAAAAACACTTGGGAAAAATATTACTACTATATACTACACCAAACTATACACTTGTCCAATGACCTCACTTTTCTAGTAGCTCACCCTATAAATTATTCAATATAAAGCTATGTCCACAAAAAACACGTGGAAAAATTATCATAGCAGTATGGTACAAATGCATAATAGTCCAAAACTAGAAGTAACCCCAAAATCGTGATAATTCCAGACCAAATAAATCAGACTCTCTGAAGACAAGACTAAAAGTTCATTATTTTCAAGTTTGGTAATGATTGAAATAGAAGCATAAGAAGATTATAGAATTTGTCAATTTGCACACAGCTTACATTGATTCTCATGTTCTTAGATACTGCAATCTGATTCTCATGTTCTTAGATACTGCACTAGACTGATTTTTTGGATAAATGAGAGCTCCATCTCTCAAGAGCTTCATTATTTAATGGCAAGAATGAAGAGAAAGATGTCCAGGGAACCATTTTCATAGAATAGTTCAAGCACAGGAGTGAACATTGGGGTGAGGAAAGCAACAAATTGCGTGTGAGGCTGAAGTGTAGCTGTGAGAGGACTTCTAAAAGCATATGGGAAAATAATCCCACTATCTTTTCATTCCACTTTTACACAAACTTTTTGGTGTACCCTCACATAAGTTAGGAATAAAGGGAGGATCTACCATGCCAAGTATCCAGGGCTTTAGTCTTCTGGCAATAGGGAGTGCTATAGTCTAAGCACAGTTTAAATTTTTGTGTGAAGAGGGGCAAGACAAGAGACTATTGAGTCACCTAAAAACTACTACAATCATCTATGAAAGAATCAAAGAGGGGCTGGACCAAGTCAGTGCACTAGGAATTATTAAGCAGGAGCATTTGCAGAAATATTTAAAAGGTAAGATTGATGTGGATTGATTATCGACGAAACTTATGTTGGCATTCAAGCTAGAGGTGGAAGATCCCATTCACCAAGAACAAAAACACAGAGATAAAGGACATGTAAGGGAGGATAATGAGATCCATTTGGACTGAGTTAGAAGTTTGACCAATTCTTTTTAGCACAATGACTTTATTTCTTACATATTGTGATGCTTTCTATCTCATTCAATTTTTAACATTAAGTGCTGTGACACGAGGCTTCATGCTTCTCTTCACTTCTTTGAGCCTGGAAATGCTGATCCTGCTCTTTCCTTTTGATTTTTAAACTCCAGAGCTGCACATCTGTCACAGAAATTTACCTTGTCTTCTCAAATGACCTCTTTCATTTTAAGAGCAAATTTCAGAGTATTTTCTGACATTCATTTGGTCTTTTTGCTCTTCCATATCTTCTACATACCTTTTTACTCACACACTGCAAAGTCAACCAAATTCCCTAAAATTATACAGCTAATAAACAAAGTCAATACTGCATCCCAGGATTCAGACTTCGAGTCCACTCGACTGTATGTCCAGTAAAATGTCAAACAACATTCAGAGGCATCAGGAATTGCGGAGTGGCCAGGGAGGTCTTTTTGTTTTGCTCCACTGACTCCACAAAGGCCACTGGATCCAACTGGTCTCTGCAGCTAGGGAAGCACTGATGCACTCATGAGAATATTTCAGGCAGTAAAGAGCTGAGAAATGGTCAAAGAGAAACTTATGTGAGTCAGAGGCTTCATAGAGATTATCTCAAAGGGTGGACACTGGAGTGAGAATTTTCCGTACCTCTGACCCATGATTAAATTAATAAAGCAGGAGAAAGACAGGGGGCTCCTAGGAACTAGAGAAAAGAAAAGTTCCTGTGTTCAGGCACTTAGTTTAAAAGAGTAGATTTAAAATCTGAGATGGAATGCAGTCATAGAAGTAAAGGTCTCTTTAGCTTCTGGACTGTAAGACACATTACCCTGCATGTGTGATGGGTGATGTGGGTAGGTACGTGTGATCACACAGGTGATACAGCTGGTGATTTGGGGATGTGTAGCTGATGATTTTAGGGATGTGTAGCCATATCTTTTAATAGAATTTAAACACAGGATTATAATCTTTCTTTGACCATTTTACTATCAAAATCTCTGATTATTGTAATGTCTTAATTTGATTCCAGTATGCTTGTAACAACTCCCTGACACGTGTTACCTCCTCTTTGAACAAAACGACTTGGAAAAGTAATGAAGTGTTTAGCTAGAAGTGAATAACAGTTTTTCATTTTTGTTGTATCTGTGTGTGTGCCCACTGACTCTGAGTCCACACTGAGTGGTCTTCTATTTATGGAAACTATTTTTATTAGTACTAATAAGAAATTTGTTTTGAAGTTTTTGAAGTAAACTGATGTGAGAAAAATATGCACATTGTAAAGAATCACCTCAGAATAGAATACTAAGAGTCATGTAGATGTATATGAAAAATTGTGGTGTCAGGATACACGTGAACCAAATCAGAGTGATACTATTGTAAAACTTTCAAGGAACTTCTTCTGCCTTGAATCAGTTTTGTCTATTACAGTGCACACAAAGTGGCACTGAGACATGTGCTTGCTTCTGGAAACCCCCCTTCGAGAGAGAATTAGATCCACCATGGAGGAACCAGATTAACCAGAGAATGACCAGAGAGAGGACAGGTTGAAACAGATAAGAAGAGTGACCTGGGGGGGGGACATCAAAGTGGGACATAGTAGTTACACTCTCATGTGTAGGGGACCCTTTGGAATTTGACTTTTGCACCTGCAAGGGCTATTCCTGAGACAAATGGTAAAAACTCTTAACAAACATTATTTGAAATTTTCTTGCAGTTCAAATAATCTATGGGCAGAAAGACAGAGCATCTCAGCATGTACTGGAAACCAGAACAGCCAAGGAGCCAGCAGGTGTTCTAGGCTCCAGTCTTCCTATCAGTAGTTCAGAGTAAGTGACATTATAAGCAGTGACATGACTCTCTGAGCTCCATGTACAGAGTGAGAAGGTTGGATAAGATGCAGGAGAGAGAAGATGTTTAATTTGATAATACAAATTTCTTGGTATTTGCTGCCTGAAACTCTTCATTGAGAAGTGTGAGGCCATGTTCAGGCAGAAAGCGACAGCTGTCATGGATAAGACAGGCACCTAGTCACCATGTTTCTGATTGCCCTGGACCAGATGATCACTAAGATTCCACGCAGATCTATAGCTAAATGTCAAATTTTCATCACTCAATTGCATTTGCAATGAGATACACTTCTAAAAAAACAAGCCCTAAAGAAAGAAATATACCACACTATCTTATAACAAAAATTATTGTGAATTCATTTGTAACAATTTTATTTATGAATATCAGTGAGTTTTTCTTTTTTATGGGATCATTCTAAGAGTCACAAATCATGGACTTAATTACTCTCCTTAGTGTTTACAAAGGAAACTTGTGACTTTATTAGATCTCTAATAATTGAAATTGAAGAATTACCCCAAATTTACCTTATACTGTTTTTCTAAAATAAAATTATCGGTTTAGTTGACTTGCCTGACTAATGAAAGGGGAATTCTATTTTAATTTGACTCTTTTAAGATTGACCTGCACTTGTGATGTGTTTTAAAAAAAAAAGATAAAGAAAATCTTTCATACACTGTTATAAGTATGTCTTCTTGCCAGGGGAGTCCCTCCCCAGAAGATTGTGATGGCATCTAGTAAATCTGCCTTTACGATGATGATATGAATTTCATTCCATTTTATTCCTCTCTTCATACATAACATTTAGGATAATGGATGATCCTGCACTCAAATGCCATGGAAATGTCTAAAAGGGAATGCATTTTTCAAGGGCCACTGTAGACTCTGCCGACTGCTAGTGCTGCTAGCTTGTGACCACACTTCATTTTTCATCAGCATTCCACTTAATTTACCACCAGTGTCATCTCCCAGGGCTGTCAACCTGGAAAGATGATGCCCTTGTTGTGTGGGCTTCCTGGGTACTGACTGTGGTGGGGCTGGGCCTGTAGGGAGAGGGACATCCTTCATAATTTACCGTTCTACTTAGTGGAGGTAGGCAGATGTCTTGGAGCCTGAGGAAAAGGATGGCTTGAAACTAACCAGATGGGCAGGCAAATATTCTGGCAGCACCTGCTTCTGGCTGTGATGTTGCAGATAACTGCTTTGGGGACAGAACTGTCAAGTTCCTTCATATTTAACGTATAGATCTGTGCTGCCAAATACTGTTGTCACTCACCACTTGTGAATATTGAGTACATGAAAAGTGACTACTCCAAATTAAAAGAAGTTGATATTAAAATATAAGCACTAAAGTTAAAGAGTTCATATGAGAACAATAATATTTCAATGGAATTCATGATAAACTGATAATGTATTAGTTATATTGGGTTACATTCTATATTGGGTAACATTTTATACATAAGCTTCCCCTCCTAGTTTGCAGTTATTATAATAAAGCTGTTAGAAAACTCTGACAGAGCTGGGGGAGAGGCACATCAAGATAGGCACAGGGGGGTGGGTTGGGGTAAGGGTTATGAAATGTGTGGCAGAAAACACACTGCTATAAGTGAATTCCACTTAGTAAATGAATGAGAAATGATATGATTACAAAACCAACATCATCAAGCCCTGATGATGGTGGCATTGTGGGTGAGGCATTAAATTGCCGACTATAAAGTCAGTTGTGCAAACTCATCTGCTGTGCATTCCACAGGAGATAGATGAAGCCATCTGCTCGCATAAAGACTTTCAGTCTGAGAAACTCTATCTTGGTTGCTCTGGATCTGAATTGACTCGACCGCAATGGATCTGAGTTTCTTGAACCTATTAAGGAAACTATAGATATGGCTTGCACCACGATAATATTGAAGTTAGCTGCTCTGGAATCTAGATCTGTTCCTTCATTGTAATGAAGTAATGAAACTCAGTAATGAAAACTCAAAGTTGGATGAGGCAGTGAGCTAAATTGCTCACATAGCTGGTGAATGACAGTCATGGGATGAGTCCCCACACTTTTGCTTTCCAGTCGTGGCACTCTGTATTAGACTAAGGTGCTTGCTAGCATTCTAAGAGTAAGAAAACCTGAGTATTATTTTGTGTTCAATTTCTTACTTGCTAGAGGTGGAGTACAAATTTTACTGTGCCTGGAGTTCTACTTTACTAAAATGTGCCATCTCACCTCACCGAGTTGGAGGCAAAAGACAAGAAATAAAAGCTTATGGGAAACTTTTTGATGAGGCAATCTAGGGATGAGACAAACAGTGGAGCAAGACGTGAACAGGATTTGAATTCTGACACTAGTGTCCTGACATTTTGGCTAGATTTTTAAAAAAACTCCTTTGTCTCTGTTACTTCATCTATAATATTACCTGTGGTACTTAGATTTTATGTCAACTTGTACCTGAATGAAGATGAAAGTGGGAATAGAGTCCAGTCTGTCAATCTGGTCATTCACTGTCTGACGATGCCTCCTTGTGGGTGTGGCCTTTTCACAAGAGAGAATGTGGGAGCTGACCCCTCTCTTGCCACCCACCTTCCTGTTTGGTTAGATTCTGTTTCTAGCTCCATCCAGGGACAGCTGATATGGTCTACCATCCTTGGAGGCTGTTCGTGTCTTGCCTTGTTGCTTCCCTTCTTGGATCCATGTGACTCTACACCCACCTGCCTAAGATCTCCCATATTCCCCCTTCACTTCACTGATTCATCCACTGGCCACTGAATGAGTCCAAAAGTTTCTTGCCTACCACTGGATCTCAATACTTAAATTGGATTAGGTGGGATGCTTTATTGATATGAAATCCATTCCTGACTCTTATAGGTTTCTTCTAGAAAACTCAGCCTACCATAGTATTTATCTTGGAGGGTTGTTGGGGAGAGTAAGTGAATTAGTGTAATTAAAACACCTAGCAGGGTGATGGACAGACACATACCTAGTGAGATATCATTATTAGATATTATTACTGGAGATGATATTTTGCTTGTGCCTGCTAACTTCCTTGGAATAAAACTCATAGAATATTCTTAAATATAAGCTCTTTGTGTGCCCATCCTCTTTGTTTAGATTTAGAGATAGGAAATTAACCCCACGTCCCTCAGAGAACAATCAATTTCACTGTCCCTAAAAATTGTAAAAATAGCATTTCCCTTTCTGGGTTCTAGTGATACTAAATGTCTATCACTGTCTGGAAATTACACAGAGCTTTACATGATGAGCAACAGAAACTCCTGAACCCTCTAGTATATAGCTTAATACCACCAGGAAATATTCCTTGTTAACTTAAAGCCTTGCTTCTATTTCATCCAACTACTCATCTTCCTTCTGTTTCCAAACAGATGCATACACAGAATTCAAAACAACTGCTAACAGTTCTCTAGGCCTAGTTCTTCGTCTAACTGCAGCTATCTTTCCTTCCAACTAGTTCCCATTAATCCAATACTCTAGACCTTCTTCTTCCTCTTCTTCTTCCTTTTCTCTCATTTTCCTGACTCTTCAAGCCCCCAGACTTGTTAAGTGGCTTCTTGAAGGCAGCACAGGACACTGTGGCACTGTTTTTTATGAGTCTTCATTTTTCTTGACTTCCCTACACTTCCTTTGTTGATTTCTATCTTACTTTACTCTTAAGTTTATGAGCACTCATCTTCCCCCTCCTCCGGATCACTCCTCCCCTCGCTCGTTACCTTCCCTGAGGCCAGCCTCATTCCTCTTGGCTGTACTCTATGTACAGGTGTATTCTCCTTTCTCCTCTCATGGGTGGTTCCAACTAGTTCTCTGTCTATCCTTTCTCTCTCCTCCTTCTCTTTATTCCTTCCACCTAGTTTTCTTTCTCTCATTTGCACATTTCTAATGAAATATTCCGTCTTCACTTGAAACCCAAGGCCAAATATCAGCTCTTCCTTCAAACTCAATGACCACACCCACTGTCATTGAGATGCTCCCAACTCTCATCTACTCCCTGTGCGACAGAGCAGAACTGAACACCATAGCGTTTTTGTATGCAAATCTTTCACTTGTGGGGCCACTGAGTGGCCTTGACTCTTTCTCCTTTGATTTCGTAGTTGAGAGAAAACTTATTGTGCCATCGGAGACCTCAATTTGCTCTTAAATGTCTGAATTTCATTTCATTTAGTGGTCTTACAGAACCACTAGTTTGTCAAGTTAAAACAAAATTTTCCTTGATTCTACAACTCTGGATAAAACTAGATGCAGGTTTAAATCCTCACTTTGAATCTGTTGTTTAAATCAGTGATGAACATATGCACGAGGAAACATAGATCCATTCAACATTTCACAAATCGAATCAATGTCATTAGTTATTTCTTCACATTGTGTTATAAGTTTCATTATCTACAGCCATCTCGTTCCAATATCTTTAACTTTTTTACGTTCTGTGCATCCTGAACGTTCTCATCTGTGCTTTAGAGTTGCTGTGGTCATCTGTGCTTTAGAGTTGCTGTGGTCATCTGTGCTTTAGAGTTGCTGTGGTCAATTTTATCACATATAGATAATGCTTGAAAGAATAGTGTTCAAAGTCAACATTCTTTATTAATGGTACAATTGATAACCTTCCATTCTATGGAACTGTAACCAAGGTGCTTGATCTCCATTTGCCCTAGTTTTTTTTATCTGTAGTAGAGGAGTGAGCATTTACAAAATAACATATTAAGACATTTAACAAATGATTTTATTAATTTCAAATGTCTCCTTCCACCTAAGCCCCCATTTATCTTTCCAGACTAATTGTTCATTGATTCTCTTTCCCTTCATAAAAGTAAAACCTATCATTCAAAATCATCATTTTAATTATCACTATTCCATATTTCACCTTCAGATTCCTAGACATTATAATCACTTGATGCAACTTTCAGATTCTTCCAATGAAATAGCTCTTCCAACTCTTCAGTCTTTTCCACTCCTACCATTTCACCAGTTTTATATTGTCATAATAAATTCCATTTGTACAAATATATTCTACTTCTAGGCCTTCTCTTCATTCATCTTTTCTGTCAGACTAATTTCCTGAACACATTACCATCATTCTATCATTTTCCTTGTTGAAAGTCTTATTGGCCTACAGCAGAAAAAATAAAATGATAATAAAACCTAAGGTTCCCATTATTTGTTTTCTACTTCCACCTCCCACTGTTGTCTGCCATATCCTTCATTCAGTACTCTACTAGTTTATTTATTGTTTTTTGAATCAGCTTATGCTTTCATATTAATGCCCTTGATAACAATTTTATCTGCACTGAGGAGGTTCTATGTTCTTAACTATTCTTTTGGATTTTGACTTCTTGATGCTTTCCCAGATCACACAGGCTCACTTAAGTTTCTCCCTCCTTTTAAGTCTCTACCTTTTGCTTCATTATGAGTCATGGGCTGACTTGAAGCATGTCGCACATGACTTTCTTGTCAAGAGGCAGTGACATGGTCAGCAAATATATGAGTTAAGAACCAGAGATTAGATTCGAATCTGGTTCCTGCCTCTGAATAATCACATGAAAGCAAGTACATAACCACTCTATTTACTTTGATTTACAATGGAAATAATAATGTTCATCCAACAAGGATTCTATAAATATTAAATAAGAAATTATATTACAATGTGTCAAAGAAATAGAAAACTACAGAATGAGATGAAATATTTGCAAATCATATATCTGATAAAAGTCTGAAATCCAGATGATAGCAGAAAGAATTACAACTCAGTAACACAAAAATAAAGAACCCAAATAAAAAATGAACACATTAGTTATGGGAGTTTTCCCAAAGGGAGTATACAATTGCCAAGAAGCATAACAAAAATGTTCAAAATTACTAGCCATTAGTTGGAAAGTTCAGAACTTGTAGATGGATCAAGAGGTAATTGTATACATATAACAATGTAATACTACATGGTTTAAAAATCAAGAAAGGTGTGTATAAGAGTTATTGCCTATATCCATAATTATTCAATCTGTACGCAGAGCAAATAATCAGAAAAGCTGGATTATATTAAGAGGCATTCAGTATAAGGAAACAAGGGTAATTAACAATCTACAATATGCAGATGACACAACTTGGCTTGCTGAAAGTGAAGAGAACTTGAAGCACTTGCTGATCAATATCAAGGTGCACACTTTGGTATGGATTATGATCCAATGAAAAGAAGACTGAAATCCTCAAAACTGTACCAATAGGTAATATGATAAATGACGCAAATATTGAAGTTGTCAGTGATATTGTCTTAGATCAACAATCAATGCGCAGGCAAGCAGCAGTCAAATTAGGTAAATCTGCCACACAAGACCTCTTTAGAGTGTTGAAAAGCAGAGAATTAAAGCCAATTTCACTCAAGGTACAGTGTTTTCCATTGTCACATATGTGTATGAAAGTTGGACATTGAATAAGTGTGACCAAAAAAACTTGATGCATTTGAACCATGGTGCCAGTGAAGAATATTGAAAGGAACATTGACTCCTACAAGGACAAACAAATCTGCCTTGAAGGAACATCATTAAGAATACTCCTTAGAGGCAAGAATGGGGGACTTTGTCTCAAGTACTTTGGACTTGAAGACAGGAGAGACTATTCCCTGAAGAAGGGCATCACGCCCTTCATAAAGCAGAGGGACAATGAAGAAGAGGAAGGACCACAGCATGGTGGATGGACATCGTGGCTGCAGCCATGGGTTCTAATATGATACATTTTGTGAGGCTGGCATGGGATCAGGCAGTATGTCATTCTGTTGTACATAGGGTCACAGAACTAACTGAATGGGAGCTAACAACAACAACAACATTTTTCATAATACTGAAAACTTCAAACTTTGTGAGAAGCCATATTTCTAGAGGAAAGATGAGGGAAGAAAAATTAAAATCTAGGGGAATAATTAGTCCAATGAAATGTTGGGCCAGGTGAGCATCAGCCTTCATAACTCTGAGATGAGACGAACTAGAGAGGCCAGAGTCCCACTGTTGACTGCTTCAGAAGATATCATAATAAAAGATCTCATACAGTGTAGAAGAAAAATGTAGACTAAAACTTAAAATCATAAAAGAGCCTGGGATTAATGATCTCATAGAGACTGTAGCAACCTACAGAACCTGGACCTGAGTCACCCTTCAAGTCTGGAAGTGAACTCCCCCTTGTTGCTAAATTTCCAGCCAAATAACATGAGAAACAATAACACTAGTGAAGTACACGCTGCTTGGAATAATCAACCATTTGAGATGAAAAGAATGGCATTTGCTCAAAGACAAAGTTCAGAAGGCAGGAAAAGTTAAGAAATAAGGAGGGATGGAAATGGAAAACACAGGAAGATGTAGGGGAAGTTCTGTTAATATTTTTAGGATTGTTATCAATGAGATTAAACAAAATGTATATGAATCATTGAATATAAAACTAATTTGCCTTGTAAACTCTCAGCCAGTTTACAATAAGAAATAAAAATTAATTACTTCCCTAAGCTTTGGGCACTAAAGAGACTACTAAGAGACTTCTTTGAAGCTGCTACATCCCTTATATGTATAAATTGCCCATCAGGAATGCAATTCAGTCCCAGGATAATGTGATTTGCTCTGACCTCATTAGATTACATCAGTGTAACTCTATGGATGCTAATTGCACGCCTTCATTATTTGCTCATGCAATCATGGGGCAATGTCCTTTTTTAAGAATTTAATGCTCTAAAGCAGCAAGATGCAGGATTGGCTTTACTTCTCTGGATTTCCAGCAGCTGGTGGCCTCTGTAGGAAAACACAAATGCAGAAACCGAGTAGTTGAACCTTGAGTATGTTTGCATCTGCACCTGCTAATTAAACCAGAGGGAAAACAGTCTCATCTTTTCTTTTGAAAGACTACCTGGGACCTCAGTCCAGGCACAAGTGAAGAGTGCATTCTCCATCTGATTGAGAGCAGCACTGCCCAGTACAAACAAAATACAAGCCAATATCTAGCACCTCAATTGAAATTTTTAATATTCTGTAGTCTTCATTAAAATGCAAAAGGAATTAGGTGAAATCACTTTTGATATGTATTAGTCAGGCTAGACTAGAGAAACAAATTCAAAGACACTCACAAGTGTATAAAAGAGAGATTTATATCCAAGGGGAATTGTATGTAGAGGAAACGTTCCAGCTCAGTCCAGATCAAGTCCATTAGTCTGATATTATCCATTATGTCCCATACTACTCCATAAATTCTTCTTTGGATCCACACAACACATGCAATGAGCTCAAATGCCGCAGGATCACAGGTCAGTGGGTAGAAAGTCTAGTGGATCCAGTGGTTGTGGAAACATCTCAGCTCTGGCAGGGGTTTCCATGTGGCTCCACCAGCTCCATGGCGCTGGATCCACGAGTGTAGTTCCAATCTGGCTTGTCCACAGGTATATGAAGCAGTGAGATCATGTATCTGGTCTCTAGTGAACTATTTATCTCCATCAAACCTCCAAATGAGATCATCAAGCTGCGACCTGATTGGCAGGCTAGACTCCATCCTTTCGCAAGATGACAAGAGATGATCTAACTACACAGATGGTATCTGGAAAAGCTTCAAAAAGTTCAGGAAAAAAATGTATTGCCTTTTGAACCTATTTTTCGCTTTTGAACTCCTCGGCTTCTATGTATTGTTCTTACCACAAACTTGCTCTGTGGTGGTCTGCTTTTGCTTTGTCCACCTTATCATAATTAATGTCTTGTGTATGATGTTGTAGCATAAGATTTTCTGATGTCACCATTCTCAGATGGGCACTCACAGGTATTTAAATTCGTAATTCATGATTTCATGATCAAAAGAGTATAGTAATAATAATAAAAATGAAATCAAGAGATAATCCACTCATACCAGAGCTGACTTGTAATGAAGTCCTTGGAACTGAACCTCATGGTAATTTGGGGAATACCATATTTCATTTACCCCAATGTATCCAAAGTATAATAATTTAAATGTCATTAATATAAAAACTGAGATATTTATTTTTCTCTTTTCCATGCTCAGGATTTGCAATCTGAGGTATATTTTTTACTTTATACTTCTAAATTTGGACTAACTATATTTCAAGTGCTCAATCAACATAAAGAAGTAGTGGGGGTTACATTGCTCAGCACAGATGAATATCTTGATATTTCTTGAGTAGCAATGTCTCGCTATATAAATGAAACATGTTATTTAATTAGACTATTAGTATTAAGTATTTTGCACTGTGCCTAAAACATAGTAAGGTCATATAAATAGTAGCAATTATTTTTCATATTATTGTTATTGAGCTTGAGATTGTTTTTTACAAAAATTCTCATTTGAATTTTTTTCTATGTCCCCTATGTACAAGAATTAAAACCTTACTATACATAGTATATGTAAATGTTATGCATAACTTTATATAAATTATATCTTTAATGCTATAGGCAGATACAAGTCATATTTCATTTTTTTCACCAAACAATTTGATTTTATTGTGTCTTCATATTCCAACTGTGCTATAATTTCATACTTGTCTTAAATCACCTTAGTTTTAAAATAAATAGATGAAATTTTAGCTATAGCCTCAGAAGTCATGACCCTGAATTCAGGATTTTGCTATGTTATATATGTTTATCTATAAACACCATATTTCATATCCATGGGCAAGGAAGTTTCTTTTTTAAGCCCCAATTATTTTATTGGGGGCTCTTACAGCTCTTGCAACATTCAATACATCATTTGTATCAAGCATATTTGTACACATATTGCCATATCCATTTCGAAATATTTTCCACTTGAGCCCTTGGTATAAGCTCCTCCTTCTCCCTGCCTCCTTTTTTCTATGAACAACTTTATTGGGGGCTCATGCAACTCCCATCACAATCCATACATACATCAATTGTATGCAGGCTGCATTTACACACTTTCTGCCATCATCACTCTCAAAACATCCTCTCTCCATCCAGGCACCCAGTATCACCTCCCTATAATTCCCTTCCTTCCCCCCATCCCCCATTAACCCTTAGAAGTTTACAAACTGCTATTATTCTCATACTATACACTGTCCAATGTGTCCCAGCACTAACTTCCCTGTTGTCTGTGTGCCAGAGAGGAGGCTATGTGTACATCCCTGAAATTGGGTCTCCCTTTCTATTCCACCATCACTCCACCCTCCGGTATTACCACTCCTATTACTAATCTTGAGGGATCATCTATCCTGAATTTCCTATGCTGCCAACTTCACTGTACATCTCCTGGTCTAGCTGGATTTATGCGGTAGAGTTGGGATCATGATAGTGGGTGGGAGGCAGAACTAGAGGAAAGTTGCATATTTCATTGCTACTTCCCTGTATCTTAATTGGCTCATCTCCTCCTTGCAACCCCTCTGCAAGAGGATGTCTCTTCACCTATTGATGGGCTTTGGATCCCCAGTCTTTACTCCCCCTCATTAATAATAATATAACTTTAGCTCTTTGATATCTGACACTGGATCCCTTCACCACCTCATGATCACACAGGTTGGTGTGCTTCGTCCATGTGGGCTTTGTTGCTTCTGACCTGAATGGCTGCTTGTTTACTCAAGCCTTTAAGACCCCCAGACACTATATCTTTTGATAGCCAGGCACTATCAGCTTTCTTCACTTCCTTTGCTTATGCACACATTTGTCTTCCGTGATCATATCAGGAAAGTGAGCATGCAATGTTATGCTTTTTCGTTCTTGAAGCCTGATATCTAATCCCTTTGACACCTCGTGATCCCACAAGCTAGTGTGCTTCTTCTACGTGGGTTTTGTTGCTTCTGAGCTGCTTGTTTACTTTCAAGACTTTAAGACCCCAGACACTACCTCTTTTGATAACCGGGCACCATCAGCTTTCTTCACCACCTTTGCTTATGCATATGTTTGTCTTCAGTGATTGTGTCGAAAAGGTGAGCATCTTGGAATGCTAATTCAATAGAGCAAAGTGTTCTTGCACTGAAGACGTACTTGAGTAGAGGTCCAATGCCCATCAGCTGGCCTACTACTAACTCTATAAGTATGCATGTTGATCTAGTTCCCCATTGTCACTTATGAATATATGCACCTATGTATATACCTGTATTTGAACCTCTATAAATGTTCATTATCCCCCAGTTCCTTCCTCTATTTTCATTTGCTTCCCTCTTGTCCCACTATCATGCTCAACCTCCATTTGGGTTTCAGTACTTTCTCTCTTTACATTAGTCTTAATCAATCCCTATCAGACTTCTCTCACCCACCTTGTCCCTGCATTTGTATCAATTGTTATTCCCTTTTTTCTGGGCTGGTCGACATCACCTCCTTTCCCCCTCCTCCCCCTCTCCCATGTCCCCTACCCCGGAACCATCTGTCATTTTCGCCCCCAGATTCTTTGTCCAGCCTATCTTGTCTAGATAGACCTGCAGAGGTAACAAAATGTACAAAAACAGGTCTCCTAAAATGAAACAACTGAAACAAATAAAACAATGATAACAACAACAACAAGAAAACCCCTCAATGTGCTATACATATATGTAAAAGAATAATAAAAATAACAATACAATAACCTGTATAAAGTTCAAGGTCTGTAGTTGACCCCCAGGAGTGTCCCCTGGTTGAGTTGGCTGGGGTGCCATACCCTGGACCCAAAGTATATCCTGGACAAGGAAGTATCTTGTTGTACATGGAATCTCTCTGAGTCAGAAACAACTAAAAATGGCATAATTTTTACAGTGTTTCTTTTGATTATTTTCACACAAATCTACTAACGCTACCAAGATTCTTTATTTCTGTTAGATAGCTGAGGAAACGGAGGGTATAAAATTTTTCTAGGTCATAAAAAATATTAGATTTACCAGCCAGATAAAGACTGGTGAACCTCCCAGATAGTTGTTTGTTGTTGTTCGGTAACATCAAGTCACTAGGGGTCAGAGATAATGAGGCACAACATAATGAAACACTACACCAGCCTGCACCATCATCACAATTGTTCCTATGCCTCAGCTCACTGTGCAGCTATTGTGTCAATACCTCAGCGTGAGAACCCTCCTCCTGCCCATCTACTTTAGAAAACGTGATGTCCTTCTCCAGGGACTGATCTCTCCAGACAACATGTCCCTGCACTGCCAAGCTTTAGGCAAGATAGCTGGGGTCCCGCAGGCGAAAATAAATGGCAAATTATTGTTGCTGTTAGGTGCTATTGAGTGGATTCTAGCCCATATCAGTCCTATGCACAGCAGCATGAAACACTCTCTGGCCTGCGCCATCCTCACAATCGTGCCCATGCCTATAACCAATTGATGCAGTCATTGGGTCAATTCCTGTTGTCAAGCATCTTCCTTCTTGTTAACATCCCTTCAATTTACCAAACAAGATGCACATCTTCAAGGTCTGATGTCATCTGATAACATGTCCAAAATATATATGATGAAGCCTTGGGTTCTGGCCTTACTTCTTCCAATACAGATCGTCATTTTAGAAGTTGCTGATACTTTCAATACTATTCTCCAGCACTACAATTCAAATGCATCAATTCTCCTTCAGTATTCCTTATTCAGTGTCCAACTTTAATAGGCATATGATACAATGGAGAACACCACTGGTTGGTCAGATGCACCTTAGATCTCAAATTAATATCCTTGCTTAACAATACTCTCAAGAAGCCTTGTGCAGCAGATTTACCTAATGCAATTCTTCTGTTTCTTTTTATCTTGAGTCATGCCTCATTAGCAAATGAAGACTTTGAAGGCTTCACTGCGGCTAGCTTTACCAGAATTGCACCACTATGTTTGACTCATTTCCAATAAATCAGCTCCTTTTCTTTCAAATTTAGAGTATCAATGGACTTGTGGTGCCTATTCAGGCTTTGTGTTAGTCCAAGTAGTCTAGAGAAACAAATCCATAGAAACCCTATGTGTATAAAAAGAGGTTTACATATGAGAGCAATTGAACATTGAGAAAACATCACAGCCCAGTCTAGTCAAGGTCATAAGTCATATATTAGCCTATATGTTTGAAACCAATCTATAAGTCTTCAGGATTCATAAAGCACATGTAATGACACCAGGACAACCAAAGACCAGCAGGTGCAGAATCTTGTGTATGCAGTGGTGGTAGAATTATGTCAGTACTGCCGGGGGGGTCTCTCCATGGCTCCTCCAGTTTCCAGGGCACAGGGTCTATCAGCATGCTGCAATGTCTTTTCAGCTGCAATGTCTCCCAGGGAGTGGGCAAAGAGAGCTAGTGCCTCCTGCCTCCAAGGAGGAATTATCACATTTTCCAGAATTCTCAGAGGAGAATGTCATGGCCACACAGAGTTGTCATTGACTATCTCTAGATTGACAGGCTAGACTCCACCCCTACATTCTCAATTCTCAAACTGACACCAGATTAGATGACTGCCACGGGTTTTCCCCTCTGAAAGGGGAAGCTGAGTCCTTCTTTGTCTGTTCTTAGTCTAGAAGCGCCACTGAAATCTGTTCACTTTTGGTGATCCTGCTGGTATTTGAAATACCAATGACATAGGTCCCAGCATCACAGCAACACACAAGCCACCACAGTAGACAAGCCAACAGAAAAGCGGTGATCCCAGACAATTTTAGAATTTAACCCAAGCTCAATATTTTGGCCAGCAGTAGAGAGATATATAAGAGAAAGATTAACACTAGTATAGCACACACCTTTAGAATATTCAGTCACTTGAGATACAAAGTGCATCATTTACCCCAGAACAAAGGTTCTTTTCAGAAGGGTTAGAAAAGAAAACAATCCCCAAATCTCAGGAAACACAGGAATGAAGTGGGGTGTGCTGGTATTTTAAAGGGATTGTAATGAATTATATGATGCAAAATGTATATGAATTGTTGAATGTAAAACTAATGGTCTTCTCTTTAACTTCTACTCAGTGCACAATAATTTTTAATGAGCTAGTGAGCAGCAAAGGTTGACTCAAATTTAAATTTTCGAAAGTAAATTTAATGCTATTTCTATTAAAATATTACTCCATTGGGAAATATGTCTCCCAGTTCTCATTGTCAAAAATAACTTTTCTATTGACAGAATAGAAAGATAGGTCAGGCTGCAGAATCTATCTTTCATCAAACAAACAAATAGGTGGGCTACACAAAGCTCATGAAACTATGGAATTAAAAGAAAATAGAATTTTTCTACAACCTTTTTTTGGAACCCTTTCAGAGTGTCTAGATAGTGGAAGGCTCTTATCACCATGAAAATATTCATTCATTTCCATACATAATCACATAAAGGTCTTTAAGTTTTACCTTCAAAACACACACTTAAATGTCTACTATAGTAAAGTCATCACTATAATTTAGACTACCTTATCTACATATTGATTAAAAAATAGGAGCAATTGTCCTGGCAATGTTGCGTTAACACTTAAAAATAGCTAAGTGTTTCAGAAGGGGAGAGAAGAGAATAAATGTTCATTGAGAAATTAATTTTGACATCTAAGTATAAATTCTTGATTCTCTAAAATGGTCCTGAGACACAGCTTTATTGTTTTTCATCTTTCAGCAGACTCAAGAAGAAGTTCAAGGTAAATTTAAGTCAGAAATCATGCCAGAAAATATTCTTCCAAATATGATGTTGTTGTAAAAATTTTATGAATCTCGTTCATAGAGAACATAGAATTGACATTATCAACTTCATTTTATTCTTCTGGTTCTCTTCCCCAAGAAGGTTGATAGAATTAATGAAATAAATGCCATTCTAAATAAATATAGAATGTGGAGTACTAATATCTCATCCAGTATTTTAAGAAGGAAGATAGCTATAAAAATCTAAAACTAGAGACTCTGTAGCACATCATTTAGCTTTTTATTTTTGTACATACATTGGCTATGTCCCCAACAAAAATGTAAACGCTACTGAGATATGTATTTTCAGAAGCTTTATTCAAATGGTATTTTCAGTATAATTTCATTTCTGCTAAACAAAAAAATAGATCATGAATGTATACATTTTGAGGATGTTACATCAAAATGCTAATTGTGGTCCTCTAGAAAAGAGATGGCAGATAATGGGGACTTTCTTTCCATATACTCTGTATTGGAAGATGGCTGATTAGCAATCTGTGATTTGCAGATGATACAACCAGGCTTGCTGAGAGTAGGGAGGCGGGACTTGAAGCACTTGATCAAGCATTGCAGCTTTCAGTAAGGATTACAATTCAAGGTAAAGGAAAAAAAAAATCTCATAACTGAATCAATATGTAGCATCATAATGGACAGAGAAAGCATTGAATTTGTTAAGACTTATGTCTGGCTTGGATCTACAATCAATGCTCATGGAAGAGCAGTCAAGAGATCAAATGATGCATGGCACTCCACCAACCTGCTGCACAAGACGGCTCTACAGAGTTGAGAAGCAAGGATGTGACTTCGAGGACTACAATCATCCTGGCCCCAGCCATGGCACATTCAGTTGCTTCATGTGCATGTGAAACTGGACATCAAATAAGGAAGATAGAAAACGAATCTATGCATTTGAGTTAAAGTGTGAGTGAAGAATATTTGAAAGTAATAGACTTCCAAAAAAAGTAGGCAATTTTTCTTGGAAGAACTACAGTCAGAATGCTCCTTAGATACAAAGCTGGTGAGACTTTGTCTCAAGTACTTTGAACATAAAATCAAGAGAGACCAGTCCCTGGAGAAGAATATCATGCTTGGTAATGTAGTGGTCAGAGAAGGAGGAACACCTGCAACAAGATGGGTTGACACAGAAGCTGCATCAGAGGGATCAAATATAGAAGCAGTTGTGGGGATGGTGCAGAATCAAGCAGTGTTGTCTTCTGCTGTGCATAGGTTTGGTAAGGGTCAGGACCAACAGAGAACATGTATTATTTGTATGACTTCTAAACTACTTTAAAATCACCATTCTGTACTTTTTTGGGAAGCTCAGTGCTTTGCCACTTTCCATAGGGAAAGAAAGGAATGTACAACATTCCCCTTTAAAGTCCTTGATGCAGCACATCCCTGGGAAAAAGGATAACTTTTTTCCAGGCTTCCATCATAATCAAGCCTAAGAGAGACAAGTAAACAGATTGGAGAATATTTAGAAGTCAATTACTTAGTATAAATCAACGGTCAAATAGATACTCTTCCCAGTTTTGGGAAAAAGTCTTGACTTATAAATGGGAAGTTCCATTTTAATGAAGAAAATGTGTGTCTATTCCATGTCATTGTTAGGAAGAGATACTCAAATCAACAGAGGGAGGTGCTGTGTTCAACGCTTTTATAAGCCTTACGGGACGTCCGAAGAAAGGGGAGAGACTAGCTCCAAGTCTCCAAATCGCTTCTTCCTCTTTTATTTGGACCTTCAGTTCCCTAGAGAATGTTCAGTTCTTGCACTTTCTTGGTGACCAACAAATGTGCCTACTGCCACCACCAAAACCTTTGAGCCTTAAGGCTGAAAATGTAGCACACAGGAAAAGACTTTGAAAGCTCTCCTTTGATTAGAAATTTTCAAGTGTGACTGAGGAACCTGAAGTTCCTGTGAGGATTCAAATAACTGTAGTAAGAAAAAAGAGGGACCTTTTGGAACGCTAAGACAATCTTAGTCATTAAACTCAAGAGTTCGCAAGCAGCATTTACAGAGACAAAATTAGAATTTTGATAACTGTTCAGAAAGGAGCACTAAAAATGGGATAATGCAATCCATTAAGAAGAAAGCATTTATCTTAGAAAAAAATCCTATATAATAAAAATAACTTGGCTCTCAGAGGCTATCATAGCCAAATTCACGTCGGCAGCAAGTGGTGATGCTGGGATTTGAAGTGAGGGAGAGCTCAGCAGCTTCTCTTATTCCAGTCTTAAGGTCATTTAGTCGATTTCTGCATTTCTGAAACGGTGTCCACAATACCAAATCAAGGAGTGGTACTCTAGCTTTTAAACTTCACCATTAAAATGCAATTGGAGTGCATAAATGTAGGAAATAAATATATGGAACATCTCCTTGTATTTAAATTTCACATAAGCAGTATATGTGACTCCATATAGGGTTTATGCATATAATTTTGCTTTTAGTATGAATGCATAGGACATAATAGCATTGTAAAAGTATTTGTTGTTTGCCTGGAATTCAAATGTAACAGGGAGCACTCTATTTTGGTTGACAACCCAATCGATAAGCACAATCATCTACATATGATCTAACAAAAGAAAATAGATTTTGGGGATGGTAGTGAAAATATATATGTTATGACAAAAGGATGATGTTTTATAGCCTCTAAAATATAGAACAGTTGGAGAGCACTTTACACTAGATGAATAACTTCTTGTGATTTGAGTCCTCTCATAACTTCCTTTGATTTGAGTCCTCCCAAGATGACATTCAAAAATAATGTGCAACTTGTTCCAAGTCAGAGAGTTAGTAAATTTGAAAGTCTGGCATTAAATCTAGATAGTCTAAATCCTATGGATTCCAGTGGGTGAAACACTGGACTAATAGCAGGATTGGCAGTCCAAAGCTATTAACCACTGTGTGTGTGTGTGTGTGTGTGAGAGAGAGAGAGAGAGAGAAAGAGAGAGAGAGAGAGAGAGAGAGAGAGAGATATTAAGCTGCAAAATTCCATAAAGATTTACAGTTTCTGGGAAGCCCTATCCTATCAGATCACTGTGAGTCAGAATTAACAACAACGAGGAAGTATTTTCATTCCAAATGCTGCTGTTCTTACTATTTCTAACAATGGTAGCCACAGCTATGCTTCATTGTTACTGTATTTATTGCATGTGTTTAGCTGTTACCAAAAAAGTTTGACAGTTTGAACCCATGTGCTGCCCTGGGGAAGAAGGATGTGATAGAATGCTTCTATAAATACTACTACATCCTTGGAGAAACTGTCTGAGGGAATCTGTCCCACACAGTCTCCATGAGTTAGAGTTGACTTGACAGCAACGATGCACTCATATATCCTTCACATACTGTGGTAAAATATTATACATGATCTTTTCCTTAATGAAAGGAAAAGTTTCAAATTTCTGTTCCCCACAAATAAATGTACTTTCAATGTCCTTGATAGGTCCCATCAGGTTGGTTCAAACTCAGAACTACTCTAGGTACAAAAGAACAGAACACTGCCCTCTCTGTATCATTCTCGTGATTGTTGCTATGTTTGAGCTCATTGTTGCAACCTCTGCATCAATCCTTCACATCAAGGGTCTTCCTCGTTTCCCCTGAACCTCTACATTTTTTAAAACCAGACAATCTTGTTGTTTATAATACCAGGAGTAACACATTCAAGAAGAATGCCATTGCATTTATTATCAAAAAGAACACTTCAAGAACTCTCCTGAGGTTTAATGTTGTCAGTGGCAGGACAATGTCTATACTTTTACCAGGAACTCAGTTAATACAATCATTGTCCAAATGTACACACCTACCATCAAAGCTAATGATGAGGAAATTGAAGAATTCTCCCAACGTTTTCAATCTCAGATTGATGAAACTTGTAATGAAAATGCATCGCTAATTATTGGTGATCGGAACTTGAAGGTTGGAAGCAAAGAGCATGGAACAGTAATTGGAAAATAGTCTTTGATGAGAACAGTGAAGCTGGGGATTGCATGATAAGATTTTTCAAAACCAACAACACATTTATTGTGAATGTTTTTTTCTCAATAACATAAATGGTGATGATGCATGTGAACTTTACCAGTTGAAATACAAAGAAATCAAATTTTTACATGTACAAGAAGATCCCATGAAGAAGTCCATTATTACCAGCCAAATCAAGAAACAGGCCATCAGCTACTGGTATGTAAGTCATGGTTAAAGTTGAAGAAATATCTTTAAAGTCCACAAGATAGCCTCCCAAAGAAAAAGAAGAAACTCTTCCTGAAAGGGGAGCCTGCCAGCAGTGGACCCGAGAAGGCGGCTGCTAGCAGCCAGAGCAGCGGTATTAAGAAAAAAAAAAATTAAAAAACCAGCCCAGGAAGGTTAAAATGGACATTCTTGGCACTACCCAAACCTCTAATTAATAAAAACACACACAAAAAAAAGTCCACAAGAGCCCAAATATGACCTTGATAACATTTTTGGGGAGAAATTTTCTTCACCTTCAACATGAACCCACATACAAACAACTGATGGCTTGCTCCCCTCAGCTCTTGGCCTTATTTTGGTTGATGATACTAAGATTCTCCAACATCGCCTTCCACAAATGTAGTCAATTTGATCTTTTTTAAAAAACAATTTTTTTGGCATCTCATGCACATATCATAAAATTCAAAAATGCAATCATATCAAGAAGAGCTGTACAATAATTATCACAATCAATTCATCTTGTTTGTGCTCATTGCTATTAGTATTATTATATTTTAAAATGTGACAATATACATAGCAAAGCATTTTCCAATTCAAAACTTTTTTTTTTGGTTTTGGGGCATTACTGCCCTCTGGTGGTGGGTGTAGGAGGCCCAGCCTTGCTGCTGGATTTGAACCTCCAACCAAGTGGGTCATAGTCCCACGCACAACCACTACACCACTGGGGTTCAGCCCTCAAAAACTTCTATTTGTGTGTCAGAGAGGGTTCTCTAGAGAAATAAAACCAGGACACTGATAATTCTCTTTATATATTTATATAGAAAGAAGAGTACATGAGATAGGAAAAACAGTTAAGTAATCTATAAAGCAGTACAAATTGCATGAGACAGCTAGAAGACTGGCAGTCCTTCAAGTCTTGAGGGCCGCTGAGTAGTCCTCTGTAGAGCAATTCAGGCTATCTAGTCACAGGCAGCAAACAGCAAGCAGGTCGCCAACAATCAGCCAGATGAGAGAGTCCAACAGACCCCAGCTCAAGGGATGTATATCCCAGGAGCATGGCAAAGTAGGGCTTGAAGGAACCTCAACTCACAGCTCCACATTCCACAATTAGGTGTCCCACGGGTAGTGTTGCTTGGAGGCCGAGGCACAGGATGAACAAAGCAGTTGTCTGGTCCCAAGATCCGAAAGCAAGTGAGAGAGAGGGCACGACTCGCTGAGCCCTTCCTATCTCTGCCCTTCAAATCATACCGTGTATTCGTTGGCCGTGCCGTCACAACAGACCCACCAATCTTCTGTGACCATGTTGGCATAACAAACTTGCCCATCACAATCCACCCCTTGCCAACATGGCACCTGTTCACAATTCTTTACCCATATAACATTTTCAGACATCGATGAAATCAAACTTATTCTTAGCATCAAACATGTATCATACATATAAATGAGAACACACTGAGTCCAATTGTAGCTGATGTATCATACATAAGCAAAGAAAAGAGTCAATGAGCTCATAAAAAGAAACTACATGAAGAATCACAAACCTCGCTTCTGCAATTGACCACGTGGTCAAAATTGGTAGGTAGAACTACCTTCTTCTACTATCAATTCTGTATTACCTTTGCCCTCAGCAATCACTTCAGCTGGTTGTGGTTTTTTTGCCTGGTGGGGTGACCCAGACCTTCATTCCTCAGGGTCTAGGTCATTAGATGTCCTTTCATGATGGGGTTGCTGTAATTTACCATTTACTTTTATCACAGGGCATGGTAGCACTAAGAGTCAGCCTATGGGATCTCCTGGATTCCAGACATATTCCTCTTTACCCCCATTATGTAACACCAGTCCAATTTCTTCTTGGTAATCTGGACACCACTCAGGACAGTGACACCATTCCTGATCTATTTATCAAAGAGATGAGAAGCCCAAAGTGGCCAGGGGGCTTTCTCATCTGCCAGTTCAGTGGAATCCGTGCTGTGCTTCCAGGTGGGAGAGTTCCTTCCTTCAGGACCAGGACTTCCAGTCCGGAAGAACATAGAGTTGCTGGGCCAGGAAGCAAAAATGCTGCAAGTGGGTCAATAGGAGTAATAGTGAGTGGTGCCACTCCAGTTTCCACCCCTTGGTTCCTGAACCCATGAATCCTGGCTATTGGAGACACAGGACCATATACTGGCCGCTGGTTTAAAAGCGTATACAACTTCCTGGAGCACATTGCCCCAGCCTCGCAAGTTGTTGCCACGTACTTTGCATAGTAGCTGGCTTCATTCTATCATCAGGATGATGAGGAACATGGTATGACCAGTGGATTCCATGAGCATGGGCCCATTGCTGCACTGAATTTGCTGTAAAGTGAGTTCCTTGATCTGAAGCAATGCTATATGGGATGCCATGCTGGTGGATGAGGCATTCTGTAAGTCCAAGAATGGTGGTTTGAGCAGAAGCATTGCATGCAGGGAAGGCAAATCCATATCCAGAATAGGTGTCTATTCCAGTCAGAAAAAACCGCTGCCCCCTCCTATATAGTAGTCCTATATAATCAACTTGCCACCAAGTTGCCGGTTGATCTCCCCGAGGAATGGTTCCATACCTTGGACTTAACGTCGGTTTCTGCTGCTGATAAATAGGGCACTCACAGCAGTGGCTGTGCCCAAGTCAGCCTTGGTGAGTGGAAGTCCATGTTGCTGTGCCCATGCATAACCTCCATCCCTGCCACCATGTCCACTTTGTTCATGTGCCCATTGGGCAATAACAGGAGTGGCAGAGGAAAGAGGAGGGCCAGAATCCACAGTGTGTGTCATCTTATCCACTTGAGTGTTAAAGTTCTCCTCTTCAGAGGTAACCCTTTGGTGAGCATTCACGTGAGACACGATTACCTTTACTTTTTTGGCCCATTCAGAGATATCCATCCATATACCTCTTCCCAACACTTCTTTATCACCAATCTTCCAATTATGTTCCTTCCAAGTCCCTGGGCATCCAGCCAAGCCATTAGCCACAGCCCATGAATCAGTATACGGTCCATATCTGGCCACTTTTCCTGGTACCACTAGTGTGAGAGAGGTTCTCTAAAGAAATAAAACCAGGACACTGATAATTCTCTTTATATATTTATATAGAAAGAAAAGTATATAAGATAAGAAAGAAATAGTTAAATAATCTATAAAGCAATACAAATTGCTCGGTGCAACTCACTTGTGTGAGACAGCTAGACGACTGGCAGTCTTTCAAGATCTTGAGGGCCTCTGAGTAGTCCTCTGTAGAGCAATTCAGGCTATCTGGTCACAGGCAGCAAACAGCAAGCAGGTCACCAACAGTCAGCCAGATGACAGAGTCCAACAGTCCCCAGCTCAAGGGATGTATGGAGCATGTATGGAGCATGGAGCATCCCAGGAGCATGGCAAAGTAGGGCTTGAAGGAACCTCAACTCACAGCTCCACAGTCCACAATTAGGTGTCCCACGAGGGCGGGACTCGCTGAGCCCTTCCTATCTCCGCCCTTCAAATCATATCGTGTATTCATTGGTCATGCCATCACAACAGACCCACCAATCTTCTGTGGCCATGTTGGCATAACAAACCTGCCCATTACAATATGTGTAATTCCATGCCATTGATTATATTTTGTTATTTAACCATTACTATATCATTTGCCAAATTATTCCAACAAAATTAACATAAAGTCGATGCCCCTAAACTAAAACCCTTACGTCTCCACCCATAGTAACCATTGGTCAACTTTGGTCTCTCTCTCTCTCTAGTAGTTTTCTTGATATAAAACATTCACATATCATACATTTCTATAGTTAAGTTGTTTTAGAGATAGTTGCATATGTATCATCACAATCAGTTTTTAGTACCCCATCCCATATTCATTTTTTGCTCCCCATAAACCATTGCATCAGTGTCCGGAGCCATCCAGCCCAGACATGCTTGACCTGGCTACAGGCCAGATATGCCTGAACTCTGTTGCAGTTTGATGCCTGAGGTTTGTAGTTTGTAACTTTTTAACTGTAAACAGCCCTGGCCTTTGAAGCTTGACTTGCAGCTGTGCTGCCATTCACTTGTTAATTTTGAAGATCACCATATGCTAATTGCCTAAGCTTGCTTGCCCTATAAAACTGGTTTACTTCTCCCAAATAAATGAGACTTGATTAGAATCCTGTCTTGTCTCCATTTCTCACGTCTCCTGTCCCCCAAATTCCCGCTCCTCCTTCCAGGACTTGTGAATTACAGGCCGCAGGCCGGGACACATCAGCTATTGTCTCTACACATTCATTAATTCTGTGATTCATAAACTGGGAAACCTAACACAAATAATAAAGCACAAAATGAAAGAGAAAGAAGATAAACACTACTAATAGTATAAAAATAAAAGCAAGGAGTAAGATAAAATAGTTCAATATTTAAAAAGCCAAAGAAGAAATTTCTATCATGGAACAAGCGAGAAATTCTTCAGCGTAGAACAAGTTCAGGTTGGGTCAAGAGGCAGGTTAACGGATCAAGTATCAAATTAAACCATCGGTCCATCCACATAATCAAGTTGACAATGATCTATGTCTGGTAGTAAAACTGTACAGATCTCTTACCTGTGGGCAGGGGGGGAATCCTGCTGAATTTGACACTGAAGATGGACTTGGAGCTCCACTGTCCTCCAAAGCCTTCTACAAATTGGGTGTTCACAATTTCAACTCTACTGCTACATGTACCCTCATCATATTTCTATTTTGTTTTCATATTTGGATTTTGCTATTAGAAGGTCTGGTGTCCATCTTCTCTGTGGGCTTAGTTGATGCCTCACTGGTTTTTAAATTTTAAAATACTATTCTAATTGATAGAAGGCATCATCTTCATTCTTCACCATACTTTCCTGTAGCATTCTTGTCTTCTGTGATCTCTCATGAAGACTAATATTGAGCAGGCCATGTTACAAGAACTAGTTGTTCTTGCATGGGGGTAGATTAAATAGGAGAAAATAATCCATCTGCTCTTTTACGAGTTATGAATGTCTCTGGTTTACTTTAGTGATAAAAAAACAAAATCAACAAGAATGAGAACAAAAAATAAAAACAATCACTGCCACAAAAGAAAAATTAAAAGCATTTTCACTCATATCCATGGAGGATAAGTTAATTGCTTTTATAACAGCAATAATTTATCCAGTGGCATAGAATTTAAAGTACTGTTGACAGGAGGAGTTTGTGGAAAGATAGCACAACTGCAAGCTGAAATCCATGCGTTATGGCTTTGTACAGATAGATTTCTTAATTTAATGATCTCTTTACATTGAATATGTGATAGGTGTGAGGAGAAATTCTCCTGTTGCATTCCTTATAAGGATAGATCCTTGTCTATATGATTAATATCTGTCAAATCAATTTAAGGGAAGCAGTGAGATACTAACTACAGGGTGATTCTGTGTCCTCTTTCATTGAATATCCACTAAGTCAAGGACTCTATGCAAGGTCCAATTACCACCATTTTCACAGTCTTTGTGAGTCTGTCTTTTGCTTCTTCTTCCATATGGAATTTGGGCTACACATAGTTTTGAAGCCCAGTCCATTCAGCTGGACTTCCAAATCAAGTCCTCTGGTCTGATCCTTGGGGGCTGCCATCTTTTCTATAAGGCCTACATGATCATAATAGAGATGATTCTTATAAAATACATATAATTTATGTTGCATGGTTCCTGGCCAGTAGGAAGACTTTCTACCCTCTTTTTGGAATTGACAGTGCAATCACAATCAGCTCCAGTGTTCTCTCCCCTCCTGAGTTCATTATTTACTTCCAGGCTCTCCTTCCCCTCAACTCACTGTTGCAGCAACTGTTTTAATCCATCTCAGTGAGAGCTGTCTTCTTTGTGACTCATCCTCTACTTTATCAAGCACAATGTTCTTTTCCAGGAACTGGCTGTTCCTGACAACATGTCCAAAATACACGTGTTTCAGCCTCATGATCCTCGAAGGAGCATTCTGATTGTACAAAACACAATTGTTTATTTTTTTGGCAGTCTGTGGTTTATTCAATATTCTCAGCCAACATCATAATCTAAAGAACTCATTTTTTCTTTTTCTTATTTACTGTCCAACTTTCCAGAACAAATGAAATGGATTAAAAAAAAAACCATAGCTTGAGTGGAGTACACATATACATTACAAACTCAGAAAACCTAATGTGAAAGTTCTACCCTGCTTTGAGTCAGAGTAAGCATTTATCAGCTATCAATACTGTAATGACAAAATGCCATAAAGCCAAAGTATTGCTCTGGTACAGAAAGTCATGGCATAGGGAAGAGAGAATGGGAGTAAGAGAATAAAAAATCCCCAATGATAATCTGGGAAAAGGAAATTCATTAAAGATCAAGAGGCTGGATTTTAATCCCAGTTTTGCAGCTTGGAGTAAATTCAGTGAAGTTTGTCCCTCTTTAGACCTCAGTAGATCTACAGATGCTCATCACCATACAAAAGAGAAAATGCATATCTATGATGAACTAAATTTGGAAAACTCTTTACTAGACAAAGCAAATTTGGTTCCCTATTGCAGGATTATCAATGACTTTGAAATATGATTGGGATTTCTTTTCTCATATTTATGATGGGGGAAAATATGCCTATCCAAATCATTTCCTTGTGAGGATTAAAAGAGTCAATTTTGAGCACTCAATAAAGGCTAGTTTACTGGGGTATGGCTACTATCATTGTTACTTATTCAGGAAGAAGAGGGCTTTGAATATTCTCCAAATGTACAGTACCATTGTTGTCAAGTCATTTCCGATTCATAGCTAGCTACCCTGTATACGACATTATCTAGGCCTCTCTCATCCTCACAATTGTTCCTATGTTTGAGCATCTTGTTGCAGCCACAGTGTTAATCCATATTTTGAGGACTATCTTCTTTTTCTGTACCTCTCTACCTTATCAAGTATAATGTCCTTTTCCAGACTGGTCTCTCCTGACAACATCTTCAAAGAATATGAAGGGAACTCTTGCCTTCCTAGCTCTAAAGTTTGCCTGTACTTCTTCCAAGACAGATTTGCTTGTTATTTTTGCTCTCCATGGTACGCTCAATATTCTTTGCCAGCACCATACTATAAATGCATCCATCATTCTTTGCATTTCTTTACTCAGTGTTCATCTTTCACATATAGATGAGGTGACTGAAAATACACTAACTTGGGTCAGGCACATCTTCAACTTCAAAGTGACCTCCTTGCAGTAAAGAGGTCATATGCAGCAGAACTATACAGTGTAATGTATCCCTTCATCTTTTGACTAATGCTTCCATTTACACTGGTTGCAAATCCAAGCAAGATGAAATTCTTAACAGCTTCGATCTTTTTTTTTCTTTTTTATCATGAAGATAGTTATTGGTCCATTTGTAAGGATTTTGTTTTCTTCACGTTGAATTGTAATCCAAACTGAAGGCTGCATTCTTTGATCTTATCAGTCAATGCTACAAATTCTCCTCCCATAAATAAGTTAAGGATTCAAAGTCTTTCCCCTCATAGGCACTACATCTTAGACCTAATTATGGTGGAATCTACTTTTTGAAGGCTACTCTCCTTGTGTCATGTTTTCCGTGACTTCAGACTTCAGGGACTCATCTACTGTCACTTATTTCTGGCAAGGTTCTGCTGCTATTCATTGGGTCTTCAATATCTGACAATGTTTGCTGCTATCCACAAGGTCTTTAGTGGCTAATTTCTCCAAATTGCACAGCATATTCCTTCTTCTTAGTCTGGAAGCTCCACTGAAACCTATTCCTTTTGGGTGATCCCATTGGTATTTCAAATACCAGTGACAGCTGAGCCCTGGTGGCGTAGTGGTTGTGAGCAGGACTGTGGTTCTCTGGGTTGGAGGTTCAAATCCAGCAGCAGCTCTCCAGGAGCAAGACTGGGCCTCCTACTCCCACCACTAGAGGGCAGTGATGCCCCCCCCAAATAAAGCAAATACCAGTGACATAGCTTTCACCATAAGAGCATTACACAATCCACCACGTAAAATAGCATAGGAATGATTTCATTTACTTTTTTATTGACATATGAAGTATCTCAAAGGAGACTAAGCATTTCTCATTACACTTGACCTAAGAAATCTGGACCTAGAATAATCTAAGTCACCATCCACCTCTGATATCTTAAGATTCCCTTACAAATAAAATAATCTCCTAAAATAAGTTGTAATCGCCTCAGTAAGTGTTTCACAGTCCACAAGTGGGCCATGGGGTTCATTGGTTCAAACATCAGCTGCCATTTGAAAGACCAGTTGTTTGAACCCACTAACCACTGCAAGGCAGACAGACATGTCAGTCTACTTCTGTGAATATCACAGTCTTGGAGCTTCTATGGGGCAAACTACTCTGTCCTACAGGGATTCTATGAGTCAAAATCAACTCAGCAGCAATGTATCTAGCTTTTTGAAAGCCTCAAATAAATATTACATAGTTGCTGAATAAATCAACAAAAGTTTTTTGTCTGTTTTTAAGTTGAGAACCTACAATTTCCACCCAGTTTATAGGCACTGATTTCAGCCCTACATGGCTGGGGTCCTGTTTTAGAGTCTGATATAACTTTACTCTAGCAAAGAAATTTTTTTGAGTTGCTTTCTCTGTAAATAGTCAATTCTATCCCTCCCCAGGCTAAACTGTCCTTCATCATTAAAACCACTAGCCATTTTTGTTCATTGACTCATGTGCTCATTCATTCAGCAACTATCTATCAAATTCCCCTTATGTTTCATGCATTGTGCCAGCAATGAAGAGATTACATAGATGAATTATTCACAGAGCAGGCCTTCAAAGTAATTACAGTCTCCTTGAGGAGAAAACTATGTACAGTAATGGCAATTTAAGGTGAGTAGTGGAGAGAGCGACAGCAGTTTAGTGCAGTAACCAATTACAGTTAGCTTTCAGAAGCAGGAAGATCTTCAGGGGGAAGGCATGTGGCAGTTATAGTGGATCTTGAAAAATGTAGACTTATGGGCCTTTCATGAAGAAGAAACTCATGGAAAAGAATTAATTCAGCATCACACAGTGTTAATCTGGGTAGAGCAGAGAAACAAATTCAGGAGACTCATATGTGCATACGAATGAGCTTTATATAAAGAGTAATTATAAATTAAGAAAACATCCCAGCCCAGTCCATGTCGAGTCCAGTAATCTGGTATTAGCCTATATGTCTGATACCAATCTATAAAGTCCTTTTTGCACTCATGAAACACATTCAATGCCACCAAATTGGCAAGTGGGTGGGAAGTTATGTAGACCCAGTGGTGTTGTAATCATCTCAGTGCTGGCAGGGGCCTGCCTCCACATGACTCCTCCATCTTGGGGGACTAGCCTAGCTCCATCTGTCTTCTCAGCTGCAATGTCTCCCAGGCAGTCAGCTTGCATCCTGCCCCCTCAAGCTATTTATCTCCTAATTGCTTCCAAATGATGTCATCAAACTGTGAACTGATTGACAGGCTAAACTCCATCCTGTTCACTCTTAATCCTCTCAAATTGACAACAGATAACATAACTACCCCATTCATATACAACCTAAGTGATATTATGTGGTCTGTCACATTGTCTACTGTGTACGAAAGCTAAATTACTCTGCAACATATAAACCCTGCAACATTCCAGCCACTTGGATTAAGCAAGTAACCTCTTCTACTTGCCTTGGTATTTGCTCCATGTGAAGACTGATTTATGATGAAAAGCAATAGTCATAGTTAAATTTTATTTCTCTTGCAAAAATGCCAAATACTCTTTTGAACCTTTTGTATCATTACCTCATTTAATTTCAAAAACAAACTCATTTATCTGGTGAAGTAATTTTGTCCAAGGTTAAGGAGTAAGGATTGAAATCCAAGCTCTTCTTAATTCTCTGTGACTGTAGACTCTGAAGGAGTCGATGGAGAGTGAAAACAGTTAAGAACTCAACTGTAAACTGACAGATTGGTGGTCTGAACACAACCAGGGCCTCCTCAGAAGACAAACTTGGCAACCAATTTCTGAAGGTTCGCAGACTTGAAATCTCTGGGAAGTTATTCTTCTCTGTACACACAAGGTCTCTCTGAGTTAAAGCTACCTGGATGGTAGCCAGTAACAAAAACCCCGATCTTTGCCATGTCCTGATGATTGCTACCATGATCTTCATCTTGCCAGTGAGGAAACTGAAGCCCAGAAAGGTCAAGTGACTTGATTCTCCACAATTACAAGGATAGTAAGTGGCAAAGACTCAAACTCAGATCCCAGCTCTGAACGACCACATTCTTAAAGGAGCAGCTGCTGCAAAGACATACAATCATGGACTGTAAGTCAGACACGATTCCCATCACTTTGTGTACATTAGTGATCACAGTGACCCTAGAAAATAGATGCAGATGAAAAAATTAAGAGTAATAACAATAAGAAGGATAAAATATTAGGTAAATTGTCTAGAGTCATGCAGTTAAAATTCATATGAGATTTGGACTCAAAAACTTCAAGTCCAGAATCTGATCTCTTAATTATGAGACTGCCCTCCTTTAAAAAAAGGGTAAAGGGCTTTAGGAGAAGTTTTAAGTGTAGAGAATCCGCCATATATCATTGAGAAGACCCTCTGAATGATCCAAATTTCAAAAGCTGAATGTTTAATGTACATAGTGTTCCTATTTGAATCATTCAGATTTTCATTGGGTGAACTGTGCTGGTGTAGGGTAAAGATTTCATAAAATGAATGATGTAGAATTTTCAGTAAGGTCAAATTTATTCCATCTATATGTAAGTTATAGAAGACAGTTCAAACCTTTAAAGTAGAAGCATACACCCAAAGTTAAATAGCGTATGTGTGTATGTCTGTTGCACCACAGCGAAAATGTGGATGTGGTTTTAGAAGTATGACATCAACGTTTGAAAGATACACCTGGAAAGTAAAAGAGATTAGAGTTTGTAAAGCTTAAATGAAAGGATTCCCATGGAGCCTTTTCATTTCCACCATCTCACGTTCTGTTGCCTTCTTTATAATGGTAGCTATCCTCCTTTCAAATGTGGTGGACCTTTTCTTGAGCTGGAAATGAGCATGGTCTCAAGAATTAAAAAAATACCAATAATCGTCTGATGATCTGTCTCAGTTAAGCTGTTTCCTGCCACTCTCATTTACTTGTTTTTATTCAGAGTGTGAGAAATGCTTAGCAGGTGGACTTTCTGTTAAAAACTGAAGGAAGATACATTTTGGCTAGTCACTTTGGGCAAGAGTTGCTTAGAAAATAAGAGCTGGCATTAACAGCAAAAGAAGTTTGCAATTAGTGACAACTGTGTAGGACTTAGAGAGCAGGAAAATAGTACAGTGAGTCTCAGCTAACGGCATGAAAAGAGAAAAAACACTTCACTTCACTCTAGAGACAATAGCCTCTGCATCCTTGCTTTATTTCTTCAGTCTTTTTGAATTGGTGAAGGTCATGGAAAAAGAAACACATATGTAGCATTCACCTCTTATATGGATTTGAAACAGTAATATGAGCTTGTTACCAGTAGAATAAAAACAGACTCCTGAAGAAGTGTGCTACATACAAAGGAACTTCAATAATGCACACATACACATACCACACCCAACTCTGGTGGGAAAAAGCCCATCTTCTTTTCAATGCATCTTCCTTTGAAGGTGTTGAAGCCACCTTGTGCATATTGTTATCATTCAATTGACCCTCCCTGCGGGTGACTTCATGTGCGATGGAACAAGGTGCCAGTCAAATAGTGGTCTTGTGCTATGTTTGTGATCTGTTGTGGACTGAATCCTTAGGATAGGCGTTTCACCTGCTCAACACCACGGGATCACTAATAGACAAATAGATTCCACTAATAGACAAGCTCTTGCTGCACTTGAGAGGCTTTGTTGTTAGCCACCATCAAGTTCATTCTGATTCATGGATCAGGCTTTTGGTCAGAGGAACACAAGTTGAGGTCCTGATTCCTGACTGATTATTTGGAAAACCAGAAGCTTTTAAAGGCTGTGACCTTTCAGTAGCAGATCACCAGGTCTTGCTCTGGGTGAGTTCAACGCTCCAACATTTCATCTGATAGTCGACCCCTTAACTCTTTGTGCCATCCAAGGGTCTGTCGCTGGAATGAAACATGGTTCCCCACATGGAAGGTGAGAATCGTTCTGCTGAATCACCATTGCTATAACATACACTGCTTATGCCAACTTCCGTGCAATTGCCCCTAACTCATGGTCATTCCATGTGCTGCAAAAGAAAACATCGTTCAGCACTGCTTTCTCAACCTGGAAGCAGTTTACCGTGCATCTCTTCCTCAGAGACACTCAGAACTCATCAAAACAGTAACTTTTTATAGAAAAAAAAGCCTCATCATTTCCCTTTAAAACAGATAGTGTTTTCAAATGTCTGTCTTTATGATTGGAAGTCCAATGAAAACCCACTACACCACCAGGGAATTTCAAACTGCCAACCTGTAGTTTATCAATCAATTTCAAATCACTTGTGCCAACTAGTCTCTCCATTACCTAGCTAGTAAAGTGTCAATGATCTTTATTAGAATGCAAAGCTCTTAGCTAACATCTCCAGAGAACCTCCGTGTGCCAGCACTGGGCCGAATGCTTCACATACACCAGCTCCTTCAGAATCTTTGTGTGCTGGTTAAGGAATTCAAAAGACGTAACAGCTACAGCTTTCCAATTCGTACTCTAGAACAGAGTGGAACGGCTCCTGTGGGTTTCCTAGAGTGCAAATGTTTGGGGAGCAGACCTTCGTGTCCTTCTCCCGCAAACTTTGTCAAAGGTCATCCAAATAATCAGTCAGGAAGCGGGACCTCTGCTGGTGGTCCTAGCCCTAAACCCTGCTCTTCTCATTGCTACTTGGTACTCCCTTTCTACCTGGTATGATCTCCTCCAGACACATGAAATTCCCGTGAAACACCCAGAAGATACTATAATGGTGACATTACTATTCTATGGTTGTATAACAATGGTGCTTCTCAAACTGGGATATGTTTAACCTTCAGAACATGTCATCGGGGTAGCTGGGATACTGAGGTGAAAAAGTTTCACTTGATGCCTCTTCTTGGAATGTTAAAGTGTCATACTAATGTGTGGAAATTTATTTAATTGGTAAGCAAATAAAATATTGTTTTTACAGTAGAACATATTATGGAGAAGACTTCACCTGAATTTTAAGGCTAAAATTTAACTATTTAAAGAAATGCTGGGATTTCTCTATCTACCAGAAACACATACCTAAAATCACAAATCGTCATGTTCAAGTAACCATCACACCTGAATCTGAGTGCACTAGCCCAGAATCCCCATTCTTCTGGCTGTGGTACAATGTGTTTTTGTTTTGTTTTGTTTTGTTTGAGATACAATTCTTCGTGTATAATTTCACTCCTGATGATGTAGTGGTTGACCCCATTTTCCAGCTCAAAAGGAATCTTAGGATGCAGGCTTGACCAATGGGACTCAATTATATGTAATTGGGAAAGTGAAGTTCTTTTGTCTGAAATTGAGAGGATGTCAGCGTGGGGCTGCTCCAGGCCATCTGGCCCCTATGTGAAAAGAGCTTTCCTGAGAAAAATGCCAACATGGAAGAAATCAAAACCAAGAGATGGATCGGGACCAAGTCTTGCTGAAATTGTTTGAGCCCTGATCATGCTAGAGGCTAATTTCTGAACTTACTAGTTATGCAAGCCAGTGAGTCCTTGTCTTCCTTTAAGCCAATTGGTGCTTCTCTCACTCTTAAACAAAATCCTAATAAAGTGCTCATCAATCCATTTGATCATTACAGAAACTCCATGTCAAGCTGTCAACAATAGAAGGAAAAATCCATGACTGTTATTGTTCTCATAATCAAGGTTATTTCCACATCATGGGAGATCAGGACCTAAGACAAAGTAGAGACTTGTGGAATTGAACAGTCAGGACCCTGTACTCACATAACTACATAAATCAAGCAGTGAAGTAAAAATAATGTATCCAGAAAATGGGCACAATTCCCAGAATAAATAATTCTTTCTGTTCCCATCATAATGTGATAGTGGATATGCGTGGGTAGAAATGACCTATGTGATAAGATAAACAAATTGATAGATGGATGAGAATTCTCTTATCCTCTAAGAAAATCACATGCAATTTTAGCAAAGACCAAAAAAAAGATAATTTTTGACTGACATATGTACAAATATACTTATGCACACTTCTATTACTTGAAGGCAGTGAGTATAAAATGGGCTATGGTGTTATTTATTGGGGTTTCTAGCTTTGACATTTCATGTTACGTTTTATCTCCCAAAAAGCAATATGCTGTCAAAGAAGGATGAATATAAAAGAAAACCATAATTTTTGTGGGCTGGTTAGCTGACTATCCAATACCCCTAAGTTCTATCCCAAGCAAATGGGCACGTCTTCTTTCCCAATACTCATTATATTGATGTCATCTTTGCCATGGCAGTTTCTTTTATCCCTTGTGCTCATTACCATTCATGACATCCACATCTGTCCCAAGGTTGCCCTTATTTTAGCATCCATCTCCATTCCTACCTACTTCATTAAATCGTCACTCTCCCAATTTCACTTATTTTCTCTTTCTGAGTTTTCAGAGTCAAAAATATCATGAATAATTTCATCTAGTTCAAACTTGCCCTAACCTCACTAATTTGTGCCTGTTGGAGGCCCCAAACACATAAACGCATCAGAAATGTGAGGCATAAGACAATAGGACTAAGTTACGTTCATTGTGAACATGTCACTCGCCCCTTGTTTAGTGATTTCTAAAAATATCACACACACACACACACACACACACACACACACCAGCCAAACTGAATACACATGTAACCATGTCAGGCACGTAGGCTACCATTCTAGACCTTGTCCTTCTTTATCTTAGTCAATATTATCATGCTTTCGCTGTTTTGTATGTTGTAGCACCCAATTCTAACTCATAGCAACCCCAGATAACAGAATAGAATTTCCCCACAGGGGTTCCTAGGTTATAATATTTATAGAGGAAGGCTCTCCATGGGATCAATTGGTTCAGTGGATGCAACAATGAGTTCAACCATTGGGACAATTGTAAGGATGGGGCAGGACAGGAAAGCTTTTCATTCTCTTTGCACAGAGTCACTGTGGATCAGAAATGGCTTGATGCACCTAACTACAAATTGTATGAAGCAGCGTATCAGGTCTAAACTTTGTTCCACCAGAGCTACTCAAAATGATCATGAAATCCGAAATACAACAATTATATGCAGTGAGGCATTTTCCATTCTGCATCTTTTCAGCTTCATGAGAAAACCTTCTTTAATAATCCAATATTTGACATCAAAAGAGAAAATTATAAGACAGAACCCAAATTCTTTAACTCTTCCTGGAACAATGGAGACAAAAGAAGACCTTGAGACAATCACCCTAGGATACATTTTCAACCTTAAACCTTAACTATTCTGTGGCCCTTTTTAGCAAAACAATAGACTGGCACACAAAATAAAGGCTATTGCTTGTGAGTGTGATGCTTCAACAAGATGGATTGACAGAGTGGCTGCTACAATGAACTCAAATTTACTAATGGTGAGGATGGCACCGGTACGGTCATCACAGAATCGTTGGTGCTTCATTAAAAAAATCTTTATGTAAAAAGGTCAACATGTGAGAAAATAAGGAGACAATGAAACTAAGGTCCACAAAATGGAGCAACTGCAACACAAAGAAAATTTTGCCACATTGCAAAAAATATAACTAATGCTGCTGAATAGTTTGTATATGAATTCTCAGATAGGAAATTAATTTGTGGTTCAAGTTTCTACCCCAAACATAAAGAAGTGTTATTTCTTAAAAAGATTCATTTAAAACCTTGAATCTTTATGCACTAGGTAGTTAGTGCTCAATCATATCATCTTTTGTTTTGTTCCATAATTATTTCAAAGGCATTTAGCCTTATCCCTTCAAATAATAGCTTCTTGAGAGAACACACACCATTATGTGGCACAGAACATAGAGTTAGAGATTGATTTTCTTCACCTGACTCATGCACTGACCAACAGAATGTTTTCTTTTTGAAGAGAATTTCTTTGGAAATTTACTATTTTAGAAAATGACAAATGAAGTGCTAAAGTGATTAAACAAAGAATTCCCACCCACAAGATGTGGGAGAAGATCTCTCACATTACCCAGAAATGTTAATTGTGGTACTATATATTTTTTTTTGTTTTGGTGTGTCTGGAAAGTAAAAATTCTCTAAGCATTCATCACCCAGCAATTAGACATAAATGTTGCAATTAAGTTTTCTTTCTTTTTTATCCCACAAGCTGATAAGTGTCAGGGAAAAAATTAAATCAATTTAGGCAAGGCAGGTTAAAAAATACTTTCAAAAACTTAAATGGACCAAAATTATTACAATGATACTCAATTTCCCTTTGAAAGTGGAAATGTCATGATAATTTGGCTTGTTTTTCTATCACTTATAGCTATAGTAGAAGTTTTCCCATTTAGTAGATCAGTTGAGTTGGTTGTTTCTGTCGCTTGATTGGAAGTTACTAGGTAATGTTAATGATTAACAAACGTGGCTGTGACTTGGACATATGGAGTTTCAAGTCCACCTTAAAATGCCTTTGATAAAAGGCCTGGTAATTTCACACACACACACACACACACACACCAGTCATTGAAAATGCATGGCGCACCGTTCTGCTTTCACACACACAGAGTGTTCATTAGTCAGAGCTGACTTGATGACAACTACTTTTCATTGGTTTCTTGAGTTAGGGTCATTTAGGTTGTTGAGGACAACAAGCACAGGAATTCAAGGTTTGGGAGCTTTGAGTAACTTTGGTGAGTAGTCAATGATATATAAAATGGTGATATGAGGTAAGATTCAAAAAAGTTTGTGGAAAAAAATTAGCTTTTAATTCCATTTCCCCCTTGTATCTTTAGGGCGCCATAGAGTCTGTTAATATGAAATACCTGTACTGAAGCTCAGAATACAACCAATACATGAATATTGATTAAAAAATGAATGTTGAATGAGTGTATGATTTTTTTAACCTGGTCAGGTTTTACATATGATAGTTCTACAAAAAGAAAATAAATGTAGGATATAAGAAATTATACTTCTTATATATGAAATTATATATATATCAAATTATATTTGCTTATACATCCAACATACTCAGTAGCAAATTGATTCTGAATCATAGTGACCTCATAGCACAGAGTAGAATAACCTTTTTGGGTTTCTGAAACTTTAAATCTTGATGGAATCAGATAGCCTTGTCTTTCTGTCACACAGCTACTCTTGCATTTGAACTGCTGACCTAAGTAGCTATCAGTATTGCAAACACTATGTCACTAGGACTCCTTTAGTACAATTTAAACAAGATTTTAATAATTAAAGCAAAACATCGGTCTCTACAATTTCTTCTGCATGAAGTCACAAACCTTAAGTTAAAACTTAAGAGTAAGATAAACTTTATGGCCAAGTAAGACATACTGTTCCATCTCTATAGCAATGTCCTAAGAAACCAAGTGAAACAAATAAAGATGGCAATCCTCGAACTCAGAAGGAAGAATGCAGAATTAGACCAATTGTGAAAGAAAAAATTAACTAAAACAGTAAATGAAGAGAACTTCAATTCAATTGTGCCTTGCTAACTCTCCAAGCATAGCAATTCTATCTTGAGACAAAGCAGGAAGTGATCCTTGGTAAAGAGCATTAAAAAGGCAACTTCATGGAATTCCAATTAGAAGTCAAGAAAAAATTGTAGACAAATCCAGAGTGAAGCAAAGTGAGCAGGAAATGGCCCAGTTCTACCCAGGGAAATACAAGAAGCATAGTGAGAATTCTGGAGATCATGGTAACTACTGTCCAAGGAGAAAACCAGTAACTACACAGGACCATACCTCAATTATTAGGGTGGGCAGCACACATGGAGAAGATCCAATGAATGTCAGCAGGAGGTCCTTGACTGCACTTTGCGCAGACTTTGGGCAGCTCTCTCTCTTCATTTTTGGTTGACATCAGGATTTAGTTGAATGTTTCAGCCTATAGGGAGTATCCTAGCACTCATTCCTAGTAAACAGTCTTCCCTACCCACATTCCTGTATGAGCCTCTCTACACTTGCCTTGGGACTACTATATAAGCTCCCCTTTTCCCCCTCCCCGTCCCACTCCATTCATAATCTGTCTGACCCAATGTCTACCACTTCCTGATAAGGAAAAACGTGCTCCTGAGTGCCTCAAAACTAATAGCCAGTGATGATGCATGACTGTCCCATCCACCCCAACTCCTGCTGCCATACTGTCTACTCTTTATGTTGTCACACTGATGATCAATGGAGGACATCTCCCTTATCAAACATAGTATAGGGAATCAAATGTGGGATATGATCAATGACCATATGAGTAATTGATAAGGATCTAACTAAATGAACAAAGTAACATCTTAATGTCTCAGAGATAGTATACAATATAAAGTCAAATGAAGAAATAGGACAAAACGACTCAAACTTGTGATTAAAACAAAGAACATTATATTTGCTACATGATTTTTGACAATGAAGTAGAATATATAAAATCATGAAAGAAAAACACTTGCATATACCAAACATATAATAAGCATGATTCTTTGTATGCAAGTATTTTTCTTTCATGATTCCATATATTCTACCTCATTGTCTTCTGACCTGAATGGTTTCTGACAGTAAGTTAATGTTTAGTCTTACCAGTTCACTTTTGTAAGAGATATTGTCCTTTTTTCTTAAAAATGATGGTAAAGTGTGATCATGATATGTCGATAGGATCAGGTATCAGGCATCAAAAACCCCAAAACAAAAAAAGTCATATCAATGTGAATGAGAGGGAGTGCACAGTGGAGACCCAAAGCCCATCTGTAGACAATTGGACATCCCCTTACAGAAGGGTCACAAGGAAGAGACTAGCCAGCCAGGATGCAGTACAGCACCTGTGAAATATACAACATTCCTGTAGTTCTTTAATGCTTCCTTCCCCACAACTTTCATGATCCCGATTCTACCCTACAAATCTGGCTGGACCAGAGCATGCAAAGGAACATATGAGAGTTGGAAACACAGGGAATCCAGGACAAACAACCCTTCAGGACCAATAATGAGAGTAGTGATACCGGGAGGGTAAGGGAAAGGTAGGGGGAGGGAAAACTGATCATAGTGATCTACATATAACCTCCTCATAGAAGGATAGACAACAGAAAAGTGGGTGAAGGGAGATGCTGTTCAATGTAAAACATGAAAAAATAATAATAAATTATCAAGTGTTCATAGGGGAAGGATGGAGAAGAGGAAGGGAGAAAATGAGGAGCTGATACCAAGGGCTCAAGTAGAAAGAAAATGTTTTGAATATGATGATGGCAACATATGTTCAAATGTGCTTGACACAATGGATATATGTATGGATTGTGATAAGAGCTGTATGAGCCACCAATAAAATGAGATTTTAAATGATGGTAAAATAAGTTGTTTCCAGATAGTAAAAATGAAGGGAAATTTCAAAAATCAGAAAAACCTTATAAGGGTTATTAAATAAAGTAATTAATGTAGATAGCAAAGGACATAAGAAAACAAAATCTATATGGGATAACACCATACACCACTACTTGTCTGTTGTTGTATTAAGATGTATTATGGGCATTGCTATGGTGTTAGAGTTATATCCCTGATATTTCAAATGTCAGTTTCATCACTCATATTATAGTGGAAATTTCAGACTAAGAACAGGATCACTCAACTCACTGCCATGTAATCAATTCTGACTCATAGCAGGGCAGGAAAGAGCTCCTGGGGGGTTTCTGAGTTTGTAAGTTTTTACTGGAATAGAAAGCCCTATCTTTCTCCCTCAGTAACAATTGATGGTTGCAAACTGCTGACCTTAGTGCATACCCACCAGAATATCAAGTTTCAAGAACAAAATAGGAAGAAGAAATTGGCTGTTCACTTTGGAGCAATTGACTGCTGAAGTTTTCATGCATTTTCCCTAGTTAATACTTCCTCCCCAGCACTATCATTGCCCCATTTCTACCTTAAACATTCCGGCTACACCAGAGCATGTGCACTGCTCCAGATAAGAGCTCTGAATACACAGAATGCAAGGCAGATAACCCCCTCAGGAACCATAATGGGAGTAGCGATACCATGAGAGCAGGGGGACAGTGGGGGAAGAAGGGAAAAAATGAGGAGACTCAATGCCTCCCCCACCACAGGAGGATGAACATCAGAAACATGGGTGAAGAGAAATATCAGATGGTGTAAGACATAAAACCAATAATAATTTATAATTTATCAAGGGTTCCCAAGGGTGGGAGCGTGGGGGGGGGGGGGCGAAGAGGAGCTAATAACAAGGGCTCAAACCAAAAGAAAATATTTAGAAAATGATGATGACAGCATATGCCCACATGTGCTTGATATGACCGATGTACAAGTTGTTAGAAAAGCTGTAAGATGCCCCCCCAAGAAAAAGATTTTTTTTTTACCAAAGGAAAATATGCTCTTTGTGTTAGAAGCCAAGTTGGAGATCACAAGATAGAATTTTGCAAGACGAATGACTTGCTGATATTGAATGAATTCATTCTACTATACAAAAAATAACTCTATGCACAGAATTCTCAAGAATAAATATGCAGAAGTCAAATTGCCTATATCTGTAAGAAGAAAAGATAAAGAAACTCAATAGTTGCAAATAAAATCAAGCCAGGCACTTACTGGGGAACAGACCATCAATTGTGCATATGTAAGTTCAGGTTCAAACTGAAGAAAATGAACACAAATCTATGAAAGCCCAAATTCAATCTAGAGTCTAACACACTGAATTTTGAGATTTTATCAAGAATAGATTTGCTGCAAAGAACACTAGAGACAGAGGACCTGGGGAGCTGTGGGAGAACATCAGAAGCATCAAACGTGAAGAAAGCAAAAGGTCATTTAAAAGAAAGAAAAGCTCAAAGGGGATGTCAGAAGATACTCTGAAACTTGCTTATTTATAGAGTAGCTAAAGCAAATGGGGAGGAAATGATGCAGTGAAAGACCTGAACAGAAAATTTCAAAAACCAATTTGAGAAAGCAAGATCAGATACTATTATGAGATGTGAAAAGATCTAGAGTTAGAAAATCAAAATGGAAGAACGTGTTCAGCATATATTAAACTCAAAGAACTCAAGAAAGTATCTGAGTCTGCAGTTACAATGTTGAAAGATTTAATAGGCAAAAATACTGAATGATGCAGCAAACATCGAAAGATGATAGAAATGATACATAAAATCACTGTGACAAAAATAGTCAGTAGATATTCCATAATCTTAGGAACATATGAGCAAGAAGCAATGGTGCAGAAGGAAGAAGATTGAGTTGCACTAAGACTGAAAGCATTAGCCAAAAACAAGACTCCAGGAAAATCCACTGAAATATTCCAACAAGCCGATTAAACACTGGAAGTACTCACTTGTCTATGCCAGGAAAATTGGAAGGCAGTTCCTTTTCCGACTCACTGGAAAGGATCCATGTTTGTGCCCATTTCAAAGAAAATGGATCTAACAGAACGTTCAAGCTATAAAACAGTATAGTTGATATCATTTGCAAGTGATTTTTTTCAGAAAGTCATCCAACAATAGTTGAAGCAATACATTCATAGGGAACTGCCAGAGATTCACAACATGTTCAGAAGAGGGTGGGGGCTAAGGAATATAATTATTGATGTCAGATGCATTTTGGTTGAGTACAGAGAATATCAGAAAGATGTTTACTTATGTTTCATTGACTACAAATTTGACCCTGTGCATTTGGCAGTATCCATCTGACTGTATCTACTTGATTGTATTGTTTATAAGAAACTATGGACAGATGGGAAGAATGCATGTGCTCATGCAGTCATGCACATGGATCAAGAGGCAGCTCTGCAAACAGACAAGATAATACTGCACAGTTTAAAATCATTAAAGGTTTGAGTCAGGGTTTATACTTTCACCATACTAATTCAATCTGTATGTTGGGAAAATAATCAGAGAAGTTGGCTTATATGAAGAAAAATATGGCATCAAGACCGGAGGAAGTCTTGTTAACAATTAACAGTATGCATATGCCACAGTCTTGCTTTCTGAAAGTAAGGAGGGCTTGAAGCACATGGTGATGATGATCAAAGATTGAACCCTTCAGCGTGGATTAAAACTCAATGTAAAGAAAATCAAACTTCTCACAGCTGGGCCAGTGGGTAAAATCATGATAGATGGAGAAAAGATTGAAGTTGTCAAGGATTTAATCTTGCTTGAATTCACAATCAATATTTATAGAAGCAGCCATCAAGAGATTAAAGATACATTGTATTGGGAATATTTGCTGCACAAAACTTATCTGGAGTGTTGAAAATAATGTTATTTTGAGAACTTAGGGGCACCTGAGCCAAGCCATAATATTCTCAATTGCCTCATATACATGTGAACATTGGACATTAAATAAGGAAGATAAAATAAAAATGAATGCATTTGAATTGTGATTCTAGAAAAGAATATCGCAAATACTTTGGATTGCCAAAAACACAAACTAATCTCTTTTGGAAGAAGTCTAGCCATAATTCCCCTTAAAGAATAGTGGAACTTAGTCCTACATACTTAGGACATCATAATTTATAAAGTAGAGGGGCAGTGAAACAGAGGAGTGACACAATGGTTACAACAACAGGCTCAACATATGAGCAATTTTGGGGGTGGTGCCGGACTGGACAGTGTTTTTTTTTTCTATTGTAGAGAGAGGAGCTATGAGTGAGGATTGACCTGATGACACCTTTCAGCAATACAGCATCATGCAGACTCCATCCCAGATAGATATCACTAAAAGAAGCTAAAGGAGCATTGGTGATGAAGCGCTTAAACACCACTTCAAGGCCAACCTTTTCAAAGTATCACTTGCCCCACAGTAGAAAGCCGAGGCGTTTTAATCATAGAAAGAGTTCCAGTCTTAGGAACCCACATGGAAGTTCTTCTCTGTTCTATAGCTTCACAGTGAGTTGCAATTGACTAGATGGCAGTGAGTATTTTGATTTTTTTTAAGGTAAAATTTAAAAAATTGACTCAATGGCAGTGAGGTGTTTCTATTTTTTTAAGGTAATGTTAAAAAACTGACCGCTAAATCAGAGGTATTGAACTGCAAATTATGACAACTTCAAAATAAAATGAAAAGGAAATCAAGTTAAAACCAAGATAAAATAAATTTAAGTTTAAGAGACTAAAGGTAAATTCCAGATGTTGGCCAAGAAAACTAACTATTCTATACACCAAAATAAAGAAAAAGAGATTAAAGATTTCTCAAATACAAAACAGCAACAAAGATTGATATGAAATGAAAATGCACATACAAAACCAGCTCAGCACAGAAAATTAACAAGATCAAAACTTCCTCACTGCTATAGCATTCATTTCAATTAAGTGACCCCATCAAAAAGAATAGAATTATTCTTTTGGTTTTTCAAGGCTGTAATATTTTCAGGAGCATGAAGTCTCATTTGTCTCCTATGAAGAAGCTGGTGGGTTTAAACCACGAACTTATTAAATACATGACAACTGAATAACATTATTTAAGCCAAGAAGATAGCCTAACGTTTAGTACTACAGACACATATGCATAAAGTATATCAAAATGACAGCAGTGAATCTATATCTATCTTTAATCATATTGAATAGAAATTAATTAAATGCACCAGTAGGTATAGGGTGACATCATTCAATGTTTTACTCAGATACTATTCAGTATTGCAACTGAAGGTTTGAATTTTTATTTAGTTATTTCAGTTTGAGATATGCTGGCTATCTTCTTCATTTTTTGGTTTTCTAATTCTAAACCTTTTTTTTTGTGGCATCACTGCCCTGGTGGGAGTAGGAAGCCCAGCCATGCTCCTGGAGAGCTGCTGCTGGTTTTGATCTGTCAACCCTGTGGGCCGCAGTCCCACACACAACCTCTACACCACCAGAGCTCAGTCTAATTCTAAGTCTTTATCGATCTCAAAATTAACCTTGTCTTCTTGAACTGACTCTTGAAATTTTCTATTTGAAAAGAGATTTAAAATGCAATAAATTAATATTAAAAAGAAATTGAGAAAAAGACAAATGGAAAAATATTCCACTCAAAAATTGGAAGACTTTTAACATTGTGAAAATGTTTATAATATGCAACCAAAGCTTCTAAACCAAATTAACTGCCAATACTGTAAATCTTTATACAGCTTTAGCTTTCTCTTCTGAAGCTGCTGGTATGTTTTTCAACTGATCAGGAAGTTTGCATCCAAATACTTAATCTACTGTATTACCAGAACTCCTATACTCCCCGAAGTGATCTATAAATATAAAGCAATTCTTGTCTAACCAACCCTTTACAACAGTTTTTTTAATAAAATGGAAAAACTAATGTCCAAGTTTTTGTGATAATAAAGGAGGACCTTAATAGCAAAAACAATATTTAAAAAGAAAGCCAAAGAAGGAAGTCTCATGCTTCTTGACCTCAGAGCTTATAATAGCCACTGTAATCAAAGCAATTTAATGTTGGTAAAAAGACAGACACATGGCCCAATGAAACAGAACTGAGGAACGAGAAGCAAATCCATTCATTTATGGACAGCTGATCTTTCATAAAAGTGCTGAGATCTATTCAATAGGGAATAAGTAATATCTTTAGCAAATGGTGCTGAAAGAACTGGATATCCACTTGCATTGTGGTGGTTAGAGGCCATAAGTTGGTTTTGACTCATTGTGCCCTTATGGACAGCAGAACAAAACACTGCCCAGCCTTTGGACAGCATCACAATTGTTATGTTTGAGCCCGTTGCAGCAGCTATTGTGCTATTCCATCTCATTGTGCAACTTCCTCTTTTGCACAGTTCCTCCACTTTTCCACATATGGTACCATTCTTCTGGAACTCATTTATTCTGATGACATGTCAAAATTACATGAGATGAAGTCTTACTATTTCATATCTAAGGAGAATTCCAGCTGTACTTCTCCCAAGACAAATATGTGGCCACAGCATTTTCAATATTCTTCACCAGTACTATAATTTAAATGCATGGATTTTTTCTTCAGTATTCCTTAGTCAGTGGCCACTTATTTACTTATAAATAAAATAGGGTTTGTATATCATTTTACATGCAAAAACTAACTCGAAATGAATAAGAGAACTATATGTTAAACACTATATAGTTCTTGAACAGTACCACAGGGATAATACTTTTGTTGTTTTGTGCCTTTGCATATCTTTGACACATATCTCCCCTTCATACAGCCGGTAGACCCACTGATTGTTCCTGTACCATTCTTACAATTGTTGCGAGCCCATCGTGGGAGCCACTGTAACTATCTTATCAAGATTCGACCTCTTTTTGATTGATCATCCACTTTCCCATGTATAATATCCTTGTCAGGGAGCAATCTCTCCTAATAATATATGAAGGCACATAAAAGGAACTCTTGTCACCCTGCTTTCTAAGGTGCATTCTGGCTGTGTTTCCTTCAGGATAGATTTGTTGTTCAGGCAGTCCATGATACTTAAATAGTCCTCTCCAGTCATAATTCAAAGTCATCAGATCTTTCGTGCTCTTTCTAATTCCTTGTTTGGCTTTCCATGTGGACATTGAAATGTCATGGCTTAGTTCACAGGCACTTCAAACCTCAAAGGAACATCTTCGGTGTTAAAGACTTTAAAAAAGTTCTTTACACTGGATTTTTCCAGTGTATCAGCTGTCTTGCTTTTTCACTACATCTATAAATGCTGATTCTATAAAATTCCAGGTAAAATTAAATCCTTGATAACTTCAATCTTTTCTCCTTTTATCATGGTCTTGTCTTTGGATCTAGTTGTGAGAATTTTTGTTTCCTTTATATTAGGATGAAGTCCACACTGAAAGCTTTTGAATGATTTCATCAGTATTTCAAGTATCCTACAAAGATCAAGGTTTTATCATCTGAATATCAGAAACAAAGCTAAAGCTGCTAGTTTGGGGCATAAATATTCCATCAAATTTCATGCTCCAAATCCCTTTCACTTTCAGAAGGCAAGGTTGTCTCATCATATCAAGTCATTAATGTCTCTTCCATACTTGATGGCACCTTTCCAGATTATTTGATCAATATATAGATTAGGTAAGGATGGTGAAAGAACACAACACTTATGCATATTTTTTCTCATTTTCAAATATACAATGTTCTTTTGTTATGTTCAGTCTGTTTCTTTGTCTCTATATAAGTCCCACATGATCACAATTAAGTGTCCGAAATTTCCATTATTCTTAATATTATCTATTATTTTCTTATGATGCACACAGTCTAATATCTTTGTAAGCATCATCATCATCAACAACACTGACACCAGCAGCAACACAGGTTTCAATAAAACACCTTTCTGGTATTTGCTGCTTTCACCCCAATGGAACTATAGCCTGTCAAGCATCTGAGACCAGAAGAACTTCCGTCACCAACCACACTGACAAAGAACTCAAGGGAAAGCCCTATTAGAAGGGGAGAAACATATAGAACAAAAATCAAATAAAAAAACCAGAATTACTGGACTGATTGAGACTGAGAAAAACATCAAGACAATCACCCTAAGGTTCCTTTATAACCTAGAACTGAAACCACTAAGAGATCAGCAGTAAGTTAGCTAATGAAGTTTCCTATAAGATAAACAATTACATGTATGAGCAATGTGGTCCTTTAAACAATGAGCTGTATCAGTTCAATAGGCCAACATTCACTCAAAGGCAAAGATGAGATATCAAGGAGGTGTGGGGCAGCTGACTGGATGAAGATAGGGAGGGGGAAAAGAGCTGATGTTCTGCGTAGGATTGCAATCATTGTCACTGAACAATTTCTGTAAGAATTGTTGAGTGAGACTTGAATTTTCTGTGGAAGCTTTCACCTAAAACATGACAGTTTAAAATTTTGTGCCTCTCCCCAGTCAGAAAACACCAACAAAAATGGGGAAAGTCAAGAAAAAGAAAAGGCAAGAGTACTATGGCTTTTTCTGAGTTGCAATCACTAAAATGTAAGACTTATCAAGTGATTATCATATTCAAATAATTTTATGCATATTTTCACATGTTTTTATCCAACTCTGATCAAGAATTTAAAGTGATTTATATTTATCACCTAGACTGAAAGTGAGAAAATTGGAGCAATGCCATATAAAATATCTCATTGCATGCATTAAAATATCTCATTAAATAATGGAGTCAGAATACGGACTCAGAAAGTGTGCATTCAAAGGTAGCAAAAGTAAATATTTTTGGAAGAACATTTTGTATTACTTAATGGTGTCCCGGTGACCTGCTTTCACAGATCACCCATGTTCCTCAAATAGAAACTAACTTTAATCCACTAACGCATCATTTCTGAGTCAGCCTTCCATGGGACACAAGTGCACTTGGCAGATATCAGTTATTAACAGAGCAATTTGGTCAATTAAAATGGGAAACTTGGAAATGATCCAGATCATACAAGATACTCTCTTGCAAGTCTCCTCAGAGCTTTTAGTATGCTACTGTGCATTTAATTAAAAATAAAACCCAAACTTCTCAGCACTGCCTAATAAATTTTTAAGGGTCTGGCTTCTATCACTCTTCCCAAACTCAAGCCATGACTCACTTTTCTACGTTCATGTTGTATTCTGGCCCGCTCTTCTTCACAGACACAGTATTCCTTCACACTCATCACACTCTAACCAACTCTTCCCACCATAGTCCCTTCAATGTCTTACCTTTCCACTTTCTGCAGAAATGTCTTTCTCACCACTCCATGAAAAACACATAGGGCCAATCCTTATCCTGTATCTCCTTTAGTTTCTTCACACCTTGTTCATATTTTTGTTTAAATGCTTATTGGCTATTGAATCTTTTTAGTCCCATGGGAGCATAAGAACTCTCCCTATTCATGCTGAATCCTCACTTCTCAGCCCAGTGCTCAAAACATATAACTGCCCAGTGGATGTTTTGTCAAGAAAATCTAGCGACTGAAAACCCTAAAAACATACATACTATCTCTCATAGAGATTGCTTGTTCCACAGAATATAGTTTGCAAAGAACAAAATTAAACCAAATGTAGTCACTATTATTCAAAATAATGAAAAATTCAAATTATCCTATTCCTGGCCAACCTTAGAATAGCAGTGCTTTAACATTAATATTGTGGATGTATTTCTAATGAACTTTTTAAATGCATTGAATTAGTATAATTATGTTCCTTTTGATTACTTTAAATATTTCTGGTACTTTTCATGATTTACAAATGTAGGATTTCCAATCCTCAAAAGCATACCAGACCAAATACTGACTGTGGAAGTGGTGCATATTTTAAATATAAGGAGAGATATTGAAATTTCTGAATTCCATCACCTATTTACTCAGATCCTCCAAGAAGGAGATGCTAAAATGGATCACACCTGCAAGAGATTAATTAGAGAAAACATCTGGCGGGAAAGAGTGGAGGGTTCCCCAAAAGCCTGTGGAATCACCATTTTGGCATCTAGCTGTATTCTTCAAGGAGCAGAGTAGAAAGGAACAACAGAAGAATAAGTGGAAGAGTACCCCATTAGCTATAGTACCCCATTAGCCAAGAGTACCCCATGGCTTTAGCATGAAATCATTGAGAGTTTTCAAAGTGTAGCAACTGAGTCAGTCAGAGATCTATGAAGAAACTTTCTTATATCATGGAGATGTCACTGAAAGTTAAGCCAGTCAAACTTTATGAAAAAGTCACCTTATACATAATAGATTCAACTGACCACATCAGACGAGTTCAACCAACCCCATCAGACTAGATCTGAATTTTAATACTAGCTCTGCTATTTGCTGTTTATGGTTTGCTATTTACTGGATCTCACTTTTCTCTTCGGTAGAGTAGAAATAATAGTAGCAATAACAACAATAATAATAATATCTAAATTAGATAACATCTCAGCAGTCCTCAATGCTGTTTCTGGCAAATAAATCTCCTGCTGCTGCTCTTGTTGTTAGGTGTTGACAAGTATTATTCTGTACTCCAGTTAGAAGTAAGAAAAACCTTAGATGGCCACTCATTAGGTTGTAAGGCCCGAGATGTTACTCACTAAAGTAAGATGTAAAATAACATGGACTCTGTAGCGTATGCCAATTGACTCTAGTGTCCCTGAGACGAAATTTCCGAGTTTCTAGATTACGTGACTCTTTTCTACAGGCTATTTGGCTTAACTCTTATTTTTACCGTGGAGCTAGCTAATCTCCTCACTTATGAACAGAGGTTGTGATTGGTCCCTCACTATATTTCTACCACCAAGATAATCCCATGTCCCCAACCCACTGCCATCCAATTGATTTATATTCAAAGTGACCCTATAGAACAAGGTAGAACTGCCCTCGATCCTTACCTGTAATCCAACAGGGATCCCAGAGATAGCTAGTTAAGAGGACCCCATTCCCCTACCACCATAAGAGATGGTGAGATATCCTTAAAAGCAAACAATAAACAAACAAAAAACACTGCCACTGAGTTAATTCTAACACACAGCGACCCCATAGGATAGATTGGTACTGCTTTTGTGAGTTTCTGAGACTAACACTACATGGGAATGGAAAGCCTTCTTTTTCCCATGGTGTGGCCTCATAGTTAGCAGCCTAACCTGTATGTGCTTTACCACCAGGGATTCTGTGATGGAGCGACGTAGGTCTAATGGCAGTCATGTTTCCGGTCCCGTCTCCTAGGAAATACGCTCCCATTTTACCAGGCTGCCAAACTGCTGAGCTGGATGTCTTCGATGCTTCATCCCCTATGCCCTGCCTACTCCATATTTTCAACTTGTGCCTGTCTCTTCTTTGTTCACAATTCTCCAGTCACAAACGTTTCAGATTCTCAAATGTGATTAGTCCTATCCTAACTGAGGTCTTCATCCAGAATACCTCAGCTCCCTCTCGGACGCTCTGGCAGTTGGTTAGCTTTTTCTTCTCGTCTTAGTTAAAATTCCTAGAGTCTTTTCTGTGGCCCCGAAGTTATTATTAGGTCAACATTTCTAAAATAATATTCACAATCTTCCTACCAAACCTTACACTTCAGCTCCATAAGTGAATAGTTCCATCATCCATAGTGTTTAGAAATGCAACAACGCTGATGTACATGTGAGGATATTGTCTATCTGGTGGGTGGAGCCATCTGAGAGCCGAAGAGAAAGAAACCTGGATCTACCTGCCACTGGACTTGCTAGTTAAGTGAGTCAATCAATCTGTATTTTTCTTAAGCTTTTTTGAACAGTTTCCATTATTATAGTTCAGACAACACATTTCTTATTATTATCACCAACCTGATCAATGTTATCACCATAATCACCATCATCATCATCACCACCATAATTAATATGTTTGTTATTATTATTATAAGCAATTTTTAAAAAGATCAGCTCCCTCTGTTCTCACAAACAGATGTACTTGTGAAAGAATTAAATGACAATGGAGTAGGCTGATGACAAGTCAGAGTTTCACCCAGATAAATGGGTTTAGGAGTTGGAATATCAGAGGTGAGCTTTCTCTATCTCAGATTTCACTGCCCTTAACCTTCAGCAGTGCTCATTTGTCTCATTCGCCAAAACTATTTCAAAAACTGTGAGTACCCCATCCATCCATCCAGCTGGGTGTCACAGGCAGTGATTTAGAAAGATTAAAACGTGTCTGTGCCTTTGCCTTGTCCTTAGAATATAGACAAATGTCTGGTCTGAGGGCAGCGTGGGCAGCATGAGTAGGAGTACTCTGACAGCAATTCTATTTTCTGTTGAAGGAGGAGGATGATATGGGGAGCTGAGTGAACATACGACCTATGCAAAGACCAAAAGCACATTCAGCTATCCTACCTCAAGACTGACTCGGGGATGGGCATGCAATCTCAGATTCAGTCGGGTTGAAAATAATGGTGGATTTTCTAAGAAGGTCAAACCCAAGACTCTTTTTTTCCCCCACTTGCCATGAATGACTAGGTTTGAAATTTCAGAGCTTATAGAGGTCCTTTGTGGATCATCACATGCATGAATCAGCCTCTTAGAACCTAGGTGAGCCAACCTTAAGATAAAGTTAAATCTGAGAAAGAAAATGTATATATAAATAAAAAACAAACAAAAAAGGCCTTATAGCAACTGTGACATTTAGTTACTAGATCAACTTTCACATGAATAAAATGCTGTCATTGTATATTGGTGAGTTGTTTCTGATGTATAACAACTTTGTAAGAACAGAGCATAATGACCCTGTAGGGTTTGTGAGCTTATAATCTTTATGGGGAGAAGAAGCCTTGGTGTCACTCTAGTTCAGGGTTTGGTTACTATCAGAAACTCTCGGTTCAAACTCTCCTGCTGATATGTAGGTAAAAAGTGTAGCCATCTGCTTTTTAAAGATTAGAAATATGCCATACCTGTGGGAATTTCTACTCTTCTGTAGAGCAGATAAGACTCAGAAAGAACTCCATAGTAATTGGTATTGTTTGGGTTTACTCTCTATGGTAACAGATCAAGGGGTCTTTTCTTCTAGGAAGCCATTGTTGGGCTTAAACTAGTGCTTTGGACTCATTAAAAATGGTCAAACATGGTCAATAGAAACAAGGAGAGTGTACAAAGTATATAGCAAACAATTTACTTAGAGGTCAGATTTTGATTCGAGTTGGGAAACAGGGTTGCTCTACTCAAAGACAGTGTCACTTTGCACAGTCCTGTCCAAACTCAAATCTCCCAAATCAGGCAATATAAAAATGTGATTTTAAAATTAACTTACATATTTCCATGCAAAAAGATACATAGACTTAGAAGAAACAAAAATTGAAAATAATTTTTAAAAGTCTAACATAATAGGCAGCTGCTGTTAATATTTGCCAAGCTCTGCTCCCATGCATTTTGACGTGTAAGATTAGTAGACCTTCAATAATCTCATAGTATATTCACGTTTTGCTCTGACTTTTTCCCTTGACATTCCAACATAAGCATTTTCCTAGATTACCAGGAATTTTCTATAAACATCCTTTTTAATGTCTACTAAACATTCCATGGAGGTTTATAACTTACTAATGTTCAACAAAATAAATTAGCTTGATTGTTTTTGAAATCATATTCTGTTTCTTAAAAAAGGATTCTTAGACATATAAGCAGTAGCTCGCTGATTGAGTAGAAAGCAGAATGAAGAAAACTGTAGAATGAAGGAAACAATTAGTTCAAATGATTAATCGCACACAAGAACCACAGTGACTTCTAATCTCACATGAGAAGAACTAATTGGGGCCTAACTACTACCACTGACCAATATGACCAGGACAAGGGAAGTCCCATTGGAATGGTTAAAATATATAGAAAAAATTTGAATTATATAGATATACATATATGTACAGACTTAGATGGTCTGAAAGACAATGAAGGACTCTTAGAAATAAGTGTCATAAGAAAACATTTATATGGAAAATGAAGTATTCCTGGAGGTAACCTTTCATATAATCAATAGATGGATCTATAAAATAAAAAAGTGAAATTCATAAGTAATATGGATGCTAGAACACAGGACAATTAATTACATAAGATCAAAAAGAGAAACATTCTCCAAAATGAAAGACTTAAAGAGCAGAAGGAACAAGAGACCACATGAATGAAAGCAAAGAAGCAAGGGGAAAATGGAGAGAGGAAGCAATGTTATGGAACGATTTTTTAAAATCATTTTATGAAATCATTCTCATAATACTTAAATACATATATTGTGCCACACTTCACATGCCTGCACCTGTCATCGTTCTCTGAACCTACACCTTTCCATCCGAGCCTCTGACATCAGCCTCCCATTCCTTCCCCTCCATCCGTGCTCCCCAGTCCTCCACCAACTCTCCAAAAATTATTGTTTTGTCATAACTTACACTGATCGATGTCTCCCCTTGCCCTCTCCCCCAGTGTCTGTCCCCCTGGTAGGGAGTTATATGTAGATTCCTGAAGCTGTCTCCCCCTCTAGCCCCACTTTGACTACACCCATCCAGTAGCTTCATCTGGGTTTCCAAGGGGTTCATCTGTCCTGGGTTCCCTGCATTTCCATTTCTCATCTCCACAGTAGTGTAGAACTGGGACCGTGACAGTTGGAGGGGGGAAGCCTTCAGGAACTAGAGCAAAGTTGTATACTTCATTGCCACCTCACTGCGCCTCACTAGCCTGTCTCCTTCCCATGACTCCCCTGTGTGAGAGTGTCCAATTACCCAAGGTGGGCCTTGGGTCCCTGCTCCTCCCCCCATTTGTAGTGATGTGATTCTTGTTCTTTGATGCTTGATATCTACTCCCTTCAGCGCCCTGTGATCATACATGCTAGTGTTTTTCTTCCATGTGAGCTTTGCTGTTTCTGGACTAGATGTCCATCCATTTACCTTCAAGCCTTCATGATCCCAGGTGCTTTATTATTTGGTAGTTGGGTGCCATCAGACTTCTCTCTGTGTCTGCTCCCTTCTGTCTTCCATGATCTTGTCGTGAGGGTGGACACACAATAATATGATTTTTATTCTTTGATGCCTGATATTTGTATCTTTCCACATGTCATGGACGCACAGGCTGGTGTGCATCTTCTAAAGTGGGCTTTGTTGTTCCTGGGCCACATAACTGTTTGTTCATCCTTAAACTTTTAAGTCCCTGGATGTCATATCTTTTGATAGCTGGATACCATCAGCCATCTTTACCACTCTTGCTCAATTCCCACATGTCCTCAGTGGTCCACTCATGAGAAATTGCTCACAGTGATACAATTTTTCCTGTTTGATGCCTGAGGCTTTGACACCTCATGGCCACTTCTTCTATGTGGGCTTGGCTACCTCTCAGCTAGATGGCCATTTGTTTATCTTCAGGCTTTGAGACCACAGACTCCATATCTTTTCATAGCTGGGCAGCATGGATCTTCTTCATCACATTTGCTTATGAACCTATTTGACTTCAGTGATCGCATTGAGCCAGTGAGCATTCTGAAATGCCAAATTAGTAGAACAAAGTGTTCGTGCCTTGAGGGAGAACTCGTGGGTAGGGGTCCAAGGTCCAGCTTCTACCTTAGTATCAAACATATAAATACATGTATCTGAATTTATTCCCTCCTTATAATATGTGCTTATATTTACATATGTACATGTCTGTGTTTAGACCTCTGCGAGTGCCCTTTGCCTGCTAGTTCCTTCCTCTACTTCCTTCTGCCTTCCTCCCATTCCACTGTCACACTCAGCCATCATTTGGGTTTCAATACTACCTCTCTATTACATTACCCTTACTTCGGCACCACCAGGCCTCCGACATCCTTCCTGCCACCAACTGTGGACCACCCATTGTTCCCCCATCCCTGCATCTGTCCAGGGCCCCCTTCCTCTCTCCTTTCTCCTGTCTTTGCCCAAGAACCATCGACCCCGTCTTTCCTCCACACTGTCCAACCAGTAGTGCTCCTTTCTTGATTAGATCCATTTTGGGGACTCAGCCCACATTTTTTCCTACCATATGTCCCCCGAAATGTCCTTTGTCATTGACTGCTTCTGTAGGGAGACCATATGTCAGGTACTGTTGTTGTTTGCCCTGTACCCCCTGTGATGTAGGTTTCTGCAAGGGTGTAGTTTTCTGGGCGTCGTGGGCAGGGTTTTGTTCATCGTGGGGACCAGACCATCTCTCTTACTTATCCGTTCTATCCACCTGTCTACATGTGGTACATGTTGGGTACAGCACATTAAGGGAGAAGGAAGGAGGGGGGAGGAAAAAAAGGGGGCTTGAAAGTGAAAGGATATCAGAGGGAGGGGGGCACTAGCCCATCCCAGGGGGAGAGGACAGGTCTTATCTCCACAGAAGCTGGAGCGGGCATGCAGATCCTACCATGAAGCACCAAACTGTGAAGACAGAGTGGTCACATGGGAGAAGGCATGAAAAGAGAGTGCTATAGGGCCAGCCACATACAGACCTGGAAGTAGGGGTGGCAGAGAACAGGCTGGGAGAGGGACCAGAATGATTTTTCTGAATCAATCATTTGAAATTTAATTGGCTATGTAAACTTTCAAAAAACATATTTTTCAGGAAAAACAAAGAACCTTGCCTAACTATAAGCATAGTCATATTAAAAGCTGGAAGTGGTCATAACTGTAGTTGTTACATGCTTTCGGGTCAGTTCTGACTGTTGGGGACACCATGTACAACATAATCTAACACTGCCCACTCTTGCCTCCACCATCCCCCTAATTATTCTTATGCTCGAAACCACTGGTGCAGCCACTATCCAAATCCATTTTGTTCAGGGTCTTTCTGTTTTTCACTACCCCTCTACCCCACTACTTTTCTTGACAAAATGCATGAGAAAGCTCAGACCCTTGCTTCCGTGAAGCATTTTGCTTGTGTTGCTCCAAGATAGACTTGAATGTTTAGTTCTTTGACAGCACCAAAGTTCAAATGCATTGATTCTTCTTTGATCTCTCTCTTTTCAATACCCAACTTTCACATGCATATACGGCCCTTGAAAAGGTTATGGCTTGTGACAGGCATACCTTAGTCCTAAGTAACATCCTTACTTTTCAACACTAAAGGTGTCTTGTGCACCAGGTTTGCCTAATGCAATTTGTATTTTGCATTTTGATTACTGCTTCCATGAGCATTGCTTGTGGAGCCAATTAAGACAAAATCCTTGACAACGTCAACCTTTTTTACATTGAGCATGCTACCTATTTTGAGGATCTTTGTTTTCTTTAAATTGAGTTGTAATACATACTGAAGGCTGCAATCTTTATAAGCAAGGGCTTCAAGTTCTTCTCACTTTCAGCAAGAAAAATTGTGTCATCTACATATCACAGGCTGTTAATAAGCCTTCCTTCAATCATGATTGGCACACTTTTCTCATATAATCCAGCTTTTCTGATTATTTTCTTAGGATATAGTTTGAATAAGTACAGTGAGAGGCTACAACCTTTACACACACCTTTCTCGATTTAGAACCATGTGTCATTCTCCTGTTCTGTTCACAGAATTGCCTCTTGATCCATGTGTAGGTTTTACAGGAGCACAATTAGGTGTCCTGGAATTGCCGTACTTCTCTAGTCAATCCACACTTTGGTGTGATCCACATAGTTGAATGCTTTTTCACAACCAATGAAACAGAAGTAAACATTCTTCTGATTTTCTGTTTTCAGCTAAGATCCATCTTAAATCAGCAATGATGTCTCCTGTCCACATCCTCATCTAATGTCATCCTCAATAACTGGCAGATCTACCACTTGTCTGTCACTTTGTCGAATTGTAGTGGTTTGTGTGTTGCTCTATTGCCAGAAGTTCTGCCACTGGTATTTCAAACATCAGCAGAGTTACCCAAAGTCAATCATTTTCAGAACAGGTTACAGACTAAGAGCAGTCTGAAAAGCAGCCATAGACTGTCCTCTTCAAAGTAATTAGCCACTGAAAACCTTATGAATAGCAGCAGAACATTGACAATTACAGTGACAGGCTCGATGATGGAAAAACCTGGGGACAAGTGTTGAAGAACATTCAGAAACTAAAGGTTGATCACCCTTCTGTGGCTGACAGTAATTTCTACCAACCCCTTGCTGAAAAGTAGCTCCCTTTCACCCTTAAATCACAATGATGTTTATAGTTACCCCCAGTCTTCGTGTTTTTATTTTAAAATATTCAGCCACCAAAAAGGTGACTTTGCTAAATTTGAATCACAATTTCCTGGAAAGGAACTCTGTTAAATCATATGTTCAACCTTAATCCCGTCAAATGGCAGAGTAGGGAGTGAGTGGCGAGACTCACATCGGATTGGGGTCTCATCTTTACAGCTCAGGGGAGGAGCTTTGTTGTCCTTGTTGTAGGCCTTCAAGACATTTTCACCTCACAGCAACCCTGTGTGACAGACAGGGACTTTCCCATAGCATTTGCTCAACTGAAATCTTTATCAGAGCAGATAGCCAGCCGAGTGGGTTTGAAAGGACCACCTTCTGGTTAGCAAATGAGTCTTTGTAATGTGAAGAATTCGTAAAGAAGGAGTGGTTCTCAGCAAAAAGAGGCTCTAGAAAACACCCTCAAATGGTCCTTCTATGTTAGGCAGGGTTCTCAAGAGAAAAAACCCAGGACACTTACACTTTTCTGTATACAAGAGGACAGATTTATACTGACAGAAGGAATAGAATAGCTAATTAGTACACCATTCAACTTAGTTTCTTGAAACATCTAATATATTGGAGGACCTCCTATTCACATGGGCTGTCAGGGTTCAAGGTCAACGAAGCAGACACCCTCAGACAAGGCAGATAGAGTCTGCCCTCGGGCAGCAGAGAGCAGAGTGGGACAGCAATAGTTAGTAACTCATGAGCTTAGAAAGGCAGGCCCTCATGGGATCTGGAACTCAAACGACAGGATCCACCAGTCTCACCTTAAGGAATGTGATGAAACAGGTCTCAAAGGAGCTTCAAACTCTAGAGACAAGAACCAAAGGTTGGCTTGGCCCACTGGTTGTATAACACTCAGGTTGAGGCAGAGAACTAACTAAAAGCAGCAGCAGCATTCTGGTTTGATCACTAGAGATAAAAAGAGATAGGGCCAGTGTGATAGAGCTGTTTATCTCTTTGCCCTCCAATAATATTGTGACCTGATTAATTTCTGTCCACATGTTCCTATTGGCCTGATTGGCAGAGTAAACCTATCACACCGTCATAACGATAATAAATTACAAATATTATACCACTCTCCTTACATCCCTGCTCCACAATTTGTCCACTCTCTTTTGCATTGTGCATCAACCTCTATAGGATATTTCCCCCTCCAACAATTATGAGTGTTCATGTTGGGTTTCACACAGTGCAAGGATTAGAAGCCATCTTTTCATTCTTAGGGCTTTTCATATTTGATTTTTGCCTGGTTTCTTCAAGATGAGACTTCTCTTTGGCCAGTTTCTGTAATTTGCAAGGCTGCATGGGCTTTCTCATTGTTTATAATACAGAACACTTCCCTCCAGGAGCTATACTGACAAAGAGCTAAGAGATCTAAGATGTTTTCTTTTTCCCAACCCCCTGCATCAGTTTCCTTAGGCTTTTGATGTTGCCTGCATGCCCCTGGCTACCCCAGGGGTTGAGATGGTGGGGTAGCAGGGGTGGGGGAAGATAGGTCAAAGAAAAGGAATAGAAGATTTAAGTCTGCTCCTCTGGGCTCTGCTGCATGTCTTGTGAACATACACGAAGAACTCTCTTAAGTTTACACTCTTTTGAAGGGCACAGTTAATAAATGTGTATCTCTAAGGAGATAAAAATGCTCAGGTGGCCTGTTGCTCACTGATCTAATCATCAGTTACATAAATCTCAGGTTTGTTAACTGTTTACATTCTGAATGGCAGTGACAGAAGTAGCAGTTTTGTTCCTTTAAAAGCTGTGTCCTTAAAATGAAACAGGAAATCTATTAAATGTGGTAAGTGATATAAATAGAAATAAGCTACGATCGAAATTCCGAAAGTCAAGGTGCCACAACAGTTTAAGTGCTGAGCTGCTAAACAAAAGGTTTGTGGTGCTAACACATCAGCCATCTGATAGCAGAAAAGCCTGGTGATCTTTCCTACAAAAATACAACTTAGAAAACTCAGTGAAGGAATTCTACTCTATGACATGGTGCCACTATAAATATAAATCAACCCAATAGCATCTAGCAGCAATCAGAATTTATAAGATCTTTCAATCTAGTGGTTGGCGGTACAATAAGATATAAAGTGCAACCAGAGCAGAGACAAAAGAGGTATTGATTTTGACAGTAGAGATTAAAAATATTGAGGAAGAATTAAGTCCACACTAATTTATTTAAAATAATTATTGAATGTGGTAATAGGCTGAGAGAACTGAATAAAAGAATTCAAGCCTCAAGATTCAATATTGAAGGATTCTAGGGGGAAAATAGCAAATGGTACGGAAGACATCAAAAGATGGAGGAATACACAGCCACTATGCCAAAAATGCTTGATTACTGTCCTACCCTCTCAGGAGGCAACTTCTGATCAAGAACCAAGGTACTGAGGGAGAAAGACTGAAGCTTTGGCAAGAAAATAATCTCTGTAAATTTACAAGATAATTAAAATGTTTCAACAAATGGATGCAATTATGAAAGGACTCTATAGTTTTTGATAAGAATTTTGGAGGACAGCTCCTTATCAAATGACTGCAAGAAATTCATTCATGTTCCTGTTCCAAAGAAAAGTGATTCAAGAGAATGCAGAAATGATCAAATAATAGTTTTAATATCACATGCAAGTGAAATTATTCTGAGCATAGTTTTGAAAATTAGTACAAAGGCAAGGAGCTGACAAAAAATTGAAATCAAATTTCAGAGCATATGGAGTGAAAGATATCACTGCTGATGTCAGACAGAGCTTAACTAAAAGCAGAGACTACCAGAAAAATGGTTACTTGTGTTTTTCACTATCCAGATTCATTCAACTATATCAATTGTAACAAATTATGGATAAAGTTGGAAAGAATAGGAATTCAAAAGAGAACCAGAGAACAAATAAATCTCTTGAGAATAGAACATTCCAAGTATTCCTTAAAAACTAGAAAAGTGAGACTTTATCTCTCATGCTTGGCTATGTTACTGGGAAGGACCAGTTGAAAGGCAAATAGATTTAGGAACAACTGGTCTTCTTTGCCCAATGTCTGTCAGGACCACATGCAGGTGTTGGAAAGAGATCAGGCACTAATTGAAAACCTGTGGGGAAATCCAGAAGTGAGAATGCACAGACAAGAGAACCCATTGCACAAGTGAAACCTAAAACCCAGCCTCCAACTAGGATCATGACATCATCCACGTGCATTTAAACACAGCCAATAAGATCAGCTGAAAATTTCAACCACACCTCCCCCGCCAGAGTGTTAAGTACCATGGCTGTGGGTAGGCCAGCTCTCCTTTTACTCTGCTCTTGTTCAGCAGCTGGCATGGGATGAGGGTTTTTCCCCCATGTGGAGAAGCACATGTATCAGCGTGCCCCCTCAGGGAACACTTCAGACTTAATCAGGGCTCCATGCTCTTCCCCTCTTGGTCTCTTAGTCCCCAGGGATTCCCCACACACATGGGTGTACTTTTCCAAACAGACTTTCACGTCCATTTGTGGACCGCAGCATGCCTTGTATGCATCTTGGTACACTTTCCAGAAGTAGCCTGTACACTACTGAGTCTGTCAAACCTGAAACTTTTACTTTCCTTCATAAAAATCCACTTGGATTACAAAGGTGTTTCTGCACGTGAATTCTTTCAGTACTGTGTAACCAGAACCAAGGTTTACCTCACTCCAGAAGCCTAGCACAGTCACTGTGGCAGGACGTCCTGTTGAAGTTGAAGTTCAGGGTTGGTGAAAAAGTGAAAGCTACATGATGAGACGGGCTCACAAAGCAGCCACCATCAGCTCAAGTATAACAGTGATTCTAAGAATGAAGCAGGACCCCATGGAGTTTCATTCTGGTGAACACAGAGCTGTGATGAGTTGGAACTTAGCTCAAAGACATGTGACAGCAATTGGCAACAAGGTAGATTGGTCAGAGTCAAGTAAGAGGAATAACACACAGAAATTCAACCCAGGATGAAGGACAGTTCCAGAGCCATTGTGTGTTCCAGTCAGATTTTAAGAGAAGGTGAAAATGACATAACTGGAAGAAATGAAGCTGAATAAGTCAGGCACTAGCACACTTTTATGTGGGAATAAGTAAAGCATTTGAGCTTATGTTGCATACACAGTCATAAAAGTTTTTCCAGCTAAAGAAGAAACAGGGTCTAATTTTTACTTAAAGAAGTAATGCCAGAGGTAGCTGAGAGGATAGTGTGAAGAAGGAAAGAAAGATGAGATGCCAAGAAGGTAGTTGAGAAATCGTGCTTTATTCAGGATACGCCACCCAGAAACAGAACTTTGGCAGTAACAAAAGGAAAAAATATTAAAGAATGTTACCAAGACTTTGCACCTGTAACATAAACTTGAATTTTTTTTGTTCTAGTTCCCAAACAAGAGATATTCACACAGGCTAGATTTGTCTGGAAAAGAGGGGGTACTTCTTTTGTAAAGATAGAAGTATAATTTATTTAAAAACGTGTAATGAGACAGACACTCTAAATATTTCTGTACATCTATAATTCAATTTACCACAAAAGATATATAAAATCTGAAAAATCAAAAGATGAGAGAGCAAAAAAGACATTAATCTAGATGTTAAAGCCACCATAAATAGTAGTTCCAAGGACTGATAAGCAATGTGTGTGAAGAAAGCTTGGTAGCAAATAGGTTAATGATTTCAATCCACTTGCTGTCAAGTTACCTCTGATTCATCATGACCCAGATGGATCAGGGTAGGATGATACTTCACAGGATTCTCAACACAGGTTCACCATGCCTCTGATGAACTTGAGTTGAGTCTCCAAGCCTTGTGATAGAGATCAGTGCATTAGCCATTTTGTTCACACTTGAAAATCAGATAAAAGTGAACTAAGAACTTGATGTCAGCTAAGGAACGTCATGTGTGGATGAAGTAGTGATGGTCTGCTGCAGTGTTTTGAGCAAGAAAGTGTAGAATTAAGCATTTTAGTCACGTGATCTTGGAGGGAGTGACGATTCATGGTGTAAAATACCTTCTCTATGAATACTTCTTTTACCACCAACCCCAGTCTTCCTTCTCTATTCTAAGTCGGGAAGAATAATATTTGCCACTGGAATGATGGACAGATACTTTCAACTTTTCCCCACAAGGTAAATCTAGTTAGGAAGGTCTAGGCAATTTCTACCTCTCTCCCCTTGCAAATCTAGATTGGGAAGGTAAAATCAGAAAGAGAGGAAAGCAAGAGAATATTTCTGTGAAATATGAGTTTGCTTGAGTGTTTCACGGCACATAAAATGAGGCTTAATTATCTACCCTGTCTCTATAAAAGGGGTCTTGAGAGATAAAATGACACAAGGTGCATGCAAAAAAGCAAAGATAGATTTTAAAAAGTAAAAATAAGCTATACTTGGACAAAATGCTAATAGATTCCAAATTTAATCTGCATATGTAAATAGTAAGCAAAAAGGAGTAAATAATTAAAACAGCAAAAACCTTGCTAAAGATTCTACATGTGTGTTGCTAGATACAGTTAAGTCAATTCTAATGCTTAGTGACCCTAGGCTCCTGCAGCATCCACAAAACTGATTTAATGTTGGACCCCATTCTTGTAATCATTACATCTAGCCATCATTTCATTGTGAATTTTCCTCTTTTTTACTAACTTTCCACTTTACCAAGCATACTACAATATTCTAGAGGATGATATCTCCTGATAACATGTCCAAAGCATTTGAGATGAAATCTTACCACCCACCCAAGCTTGTAAGAAGCATTCTGTCTGAGTTTCTTCCTAAACAGATTTATTATTTGGAAGTCAATTTACCTTTACTGTTCTTCACCAACACTTTACTATTCCTTATTCATTGTCCAACTTTTTAATGCAGGTGAGAAAATTGAGAATACTATGGATTTGGAACAGGGTCATGTTTGTTCTCAAAGTGACATTGTTTTCCTTCAGTGCTTTAAAAAGATTTTGTGTTGAACATTTCTCAGATGCAATGTGTTATTAATTTTCTTGGCTGCTGTTCCCATGAGCACTGGTTGTGGCCCAAACAAAATAAAACTCTTGACAACTTCAATTTTTTCTGTTGTTCACCATGCTGTTGTCTAATGGTTGAGTTGTGAGGACTGTATTCTTCCTTTGAATTGAATATCAACACATATTTAAAACTGCAATACTTGATCTTCATCAGAAAGTGCTTCAAGTCTTCTCACTTTGATCAAACAAGATTACATCATCCTCTAATCCTGATGCTGTACTAGTTTTCATATAGCCCCACTTTTTCTTATTATTTGCTCAGTCTTTATAGTGAATAAGTGTAGTAAGAGAATATAATTCCAATGTACACATTTTCTGATATAAAACTGTGCAGTATCCTTTTGTTTTATTTGAATAATTACTTTCCAGTCTAAATAGTTGTAAAAGAATTTTTATCAACTTGGCCAAGCCTAGTTTGACAGTTGTAATATGGAATGGAATAAAACATTTGCAAGAAGGTGATGGTGAAGAGCAGCACTTTGTTATTGTTAGATGACCTTACCTGGGTCAAAGTGTAGGATTATGCTGTACTTCCTGCATATCAGTCCATACATTATGGAGACTCTCCTCACTTCTTGCTGGTCTATAGCCTGCATTTGGCTCCTTGCAACCCATTCTTGGACCAATGGCCTAGCATATTGCTTCCTGGCTCTGCAAGCCTTTAGAGCTCATCTTCTCACCTTCTTTCCTTTGATTCATCTATCTTTGTGCCCATCCATTGTTGTCTTCCTATTTTATCTTACTGTTTTGTGGTTAATCCACCCTAGCAGTTTGAACAGGGCTGGATCATTCTACCCATTTCTACAACTGCGAGAATAGACGATAGTAGTTAGATTCTATGTCAACTTGCCACCTATATGAAAATGTAGTTGAGTCAAGCATATCAAACAAGTCACAGCCTCATGGTGTATCCCTGGGGGGTGTGGTCTTTTTATAAGAGAGACTTGTCTTTCTTCTGTTTACCTTCACCTTCCTGTTTGTTAGGATTCTGTGCCTGCCTCTAGGGGAAGTCCCATGTAGGCTACCCACACTCCAAAGCTGTCAGCATACTTCCATACTTCCGCTGACCTAGGATCTATTCTGAACCCACTGCTCTACTGTCTTCTTGCTTCCCAGTTCCCCTTTCTGTGTCGGTGACCTGCAGCTACATGCATCTGAAGAGAACCTTGAATAGCATCTGAACTTTGGACTTTGATTGGACTGGGCTGAGATGCTCTCTTTCTTGATATAAAATGACTTTATATCTATATATACCAACAACACATACACACCTCATTGTGCTACTCTAAAAAACTCAGCATGTGGTAGCTATATGATCTGTTATCAATTTGAGTCATAACCAGTTATAACCATAATCCTGAGGATTCTGGAAATTCCTGTATTCCTCCTTAGAGGCAGGAGACACTCTTTTTTTTTTTTTTTTGAGACACTCTTTCTCTTGGAATTTTTTCTTGGAGCAGAAGCCACATGGACCTACCCACAGGCAACCAGAGCCCTGGGATCTGGAAAAGCCATGTTGAGACCCCTGCCAGCCCTGAAAAGTCTCCATCACCACTGGATAAAACTTTTATACTCTGCCCATGATCATCATGCATTTGTCATAATTACATGTGTCTGAAGAGGAATTTGTAGACAGGTCCTGAACTTTTGGGCTTGCACTGGACTGGGATGTTACCTTAATATACAATTGCTCTTGTATATAAAACTCTTTATTATATACATATGTATCTCCCTAGATTTGTTTCTCTAGTTTACCTGGACTAACACACAGCATAACAGAGTACAAGTTTCAGGTTCCACATGAGCACAATTCACAATTAATGTCTGGAATTCCTATTCTACTCAATGTTATTCATAATTTCTTATCCACACAGTCTAATGTCTTTTTTACTAGTTAATAAAAAGCAAGTACATATCTTTTTTGAATTCATTAATTTCAGCCAAGACTCACCTCACACTCATAATGATGTCCCTCATTCCATGCCTTCTTTCTTGTAAATCTAGCTTAAATGTCTGACAGTTCTATTAGTGCAAAGTAGCAACCAACATTGAAGTAGTGCCAACAAAAAATGTACTTGCATGATATTGTTTGATTAATTCCACATTATGTTGCATAATCTTTCTTTGATTGGGGACTGTGGCAGTCACAGAATCTGGTGTCAATTTATGGATTAGGAGCGTAGGGGTGGAGTTTAGTCTGTCAATCTGGAATTAGCCAATGAAACCTCTGTATGGTTATGGTCTTCTCTCCTGAGAATTCAGGAATATGTTCATTCCTTCTGGGAGGCAGAGACGCTCTCTGGATTCATTTTCTTGGAAAATTTCTACTGAAAACATTCACTTGGAGACTGGCGACTGACCAGGCTAACTCCCTAAGAGACATCCCTGAGGAGAAATTTCATAGACCTCTCCTCGTGCCTTGAGTTGGACAGCCCACATTGATGCAACTGGATCTCTGAAGTTGTAAAAGCCAGAGAGCGACCCTGGCTAGTACTGAGATATTTACAGTTCATCTGGCTTTCTACTCACTGGCCTATGAACTCCCTGCATTCAGCATCATTGCACATGATCCGTGAGTCTGGAGAGGACTTTATAGATTCCTTATAGACATATGAGCAAATGTTGAACTTAGGGTCTTGGACTGAACTGGGTTGAAAGGTTTTCTTAATGTACAGTTGCTCTTGTATATAAGCCTCTTTCATATACACATATACGTGTTTATGAATTTGTTTCTCTCGTCTACCTGGACTAACACAGGTTCAGATATAAATCCCTTTCAATTGGTTAGTCAGGTAGCTGTCTGCCAGATTTCTTGGTATAGACAAGTAAATGCTTCTAGTGCTTCCTCAGCGTACTGAAACATTTTAATTACCACTCTGTCAATTCCTAGAGTCTTTTTTTTAACCCAAATGTCTTTAGTGCCATTTGAACAACTTCTTTAAGGACTCCTGGACCATGCTCATATGCTCCCTCATGAGACTATTGAACATTGACAACTCTTTTTCTGTGCAGTGCTTCTGTATTCCTTCCATCTATTTTTAATGTTCACTGATGAAAATGACCCCTGACTCATGGTAATCCTATGCCCAAAGTGGGTTTTGGTAGTCTTGTTGCTTGGTAGTTTTGTACCATTTGTAAAATGAACTGTAATTCATACATTGTGATTTCTAAGGTGTGGGAGATTGATTTTTCAGAAGTAATTCAGCAGGTCTTCTTCCTAGTCCAACTTGATCTGATCCACTGAACCTTTCCAGTATCCTGGTATCACTTAACTCTCCACTGGCATGAATGTTAGATGCGTATGGAGGAACAATGCCCAGGAATCAAACCTGAGTCTCTTCCCTAGAAGGTAAGACTTCTGCCACATAATCACCACTTCATAGCTTTTTCAGAAGGTCCAACAATATAGAGGAACAGTTTCTTGTTACGGTAGCCAACTTGATACCACACCATCACATTTCTCTTTATTGTTCTTCTATCTCCAGTCATCATTCCTGATAACTCGGAACACAACTCCAAATAACCTCTTATACCATCGTATTTAACTCATACTGTTTTTACAGAAATTGAGAACCCAGCATAGCTTGGTGGTAGTGGATGGCAGAGAGTGTTTCATAAAAGAAAATAGTGATTTTTCAAATGACAGGACAGCTTATCGCCTATTCAGGATTTTTTGGCAAAGGAATACCTTGGAATAATTGGTTTCCTCAGCATTACATCATACAAACCCTTGTGAGTTTTAATTAAAGGATATTAGAAATGTCCTTTGAATGCCTTTTTCATTACTGATGCCAAAAAGTTGTTGAAAAAGAACAGACTGATAAACATAAACATGTCAAGAGTAAGAGTTGAAGTTTTAAATTTTTGTTTCTTTTCAATATTCAATTTTCAATGTAATGGAAATTCATTGAAATAATATTAATCAATTCAATATTCAATATAATATTGTCATCTTTCAAGATTTTTTCATTTAAAAATGTTTAAGAATTCAGAACTTTTTATATATGTCCAAACACTTCATATTATTTGAAGACAGAATTTTATATTGTTGTAAGTGATTCAGATATTGTCATCTGGTTTTGCTTTTTAAAATAATTTTAATGAATGAAGTCTCATGGTAAAATTTGGGGTCATCTATAAAGGGTTTTTGACATAAATTTTGACATATTTGGCATAAATTAAAGATGTTGCACCAGTTGAGACCTAAACTAATAGGGCCTCAACCACAATGGTAGGAGGAAGAATATACTTTGTAGGTCAACACTGAAATATGAGTTTCATGTTTATTTTATATCCAGGAAGCTAACCATTTCATTTTAGTAAGAATATTCCACTAACAAGCAGACCCTTCATGACCTAGTGGTTCTTTCTTTCTTTTTTTTTAAACATTCTATTGGGGACTCATACAACTCTTATCACAATTCACACCTATTTGTTGCCCTCATCACTCTCAAAACATTTGCTTTTTACTTAATTCCTTGGCATCAGCTCATTTCCCCCCTCCCTTTATGCTCCTCTCTCCCGCATGAACCCTTAATAATTTAGAAATTAGTATTATTTTATTATATCTTACACTGTCTGATGTTTCCCTACACCCACTTCCCTGTTGTCCATATCCCAGGGAGGAGGCTAAATGCCGAACCTTATCATTGGTTTCCCCTTTCTACCCCACCTTCCCTCTACCCTCCAGGTATTGCCACTCTCAGACCTCGTGGTTATTTCTTTGGTTGCTAACTGCAAGGTCGGCTGCTCCAAGGTAGGAATAAGGGCATTCTACCCACATAAAGAGTTATTGTCTCAGAAGCTCACAGGGGAAGTTCTACCTTGTGATCGACATGTCTTACAGGGTAACTGTGAATCAGCATGAATGTGATGGCAGTGCGTTTGCTTTTTGGATTTGTCCTAGTGAAAAGAAAGTGCAAGTCTCCCCAAGCAGCCGATCCACAATTGCAGAAAGTGCTCACCTGTTGCTCCAAAGGGCCATTTCAAAAATTTTTATGTATTGGGGAATGATGGTTATTTTTTACTTACTTGTTTATGTATCTAATTTATAATGGTTGTTTTAGACAAATAGTTTAAAATAGCTAGGCCATTTTACACATCTATTAACCTGGCACTCACCAAAATTAGCAATGGTTTCCTTATTATTATTAGTTGTATTTCTATTTTGGTTAATTCTGAATTTTTTTTTCTGAATGGATCTTGGGATTTGCAGCTCTCATTAATTCTTCAGTTTGATAGACCAATGTGCAAAAGCTCAGAATATAGCATGGCTCCTCAGAGGACTTTAAGGGGTAAATTCTGACCAGTTCTGTGGTGGGATCCCACAACGATCTCATCTTTAGACCCTCGTGAAGCTTCATTTCGTGTCTCTGCTCCTCAGTCTGTCACTTTATGTGTCCTATCTATGCAGTTTGTACTGACTACCAGTTAGCCGAATCATACAAATTTTGCCTCAATGTACTGATTCAAATACTTTCCTCAGAACCAAGTATCTGGAATTCTGACTTCCACTCCTTGGAAGATATGGAATTACACAGTGGCCTAACACTGGTATTTCCTAGTGCTCTCTGTCTGAGTACCATCTGATTAAGCATCTGTAGGTGTCAGATCCTGGCTGACATCCAGACCTTGCCTTCTGGTTTGAATTCATTGGCCAAATGTGACTGTTCAGCTCACATCTGTCCTCCTGGATGGTCACACACTGGGAACTAACATTTTGGCAAAGACAAAAGCACTACCATTACAGCTAGTGCAGTGTTATAAATATCGTATTATAAAATATTCATAATTAGAGGATTTACCATTTTTCAGGATATTGCCTCCAATTTAAGAAGTTTAATCCCCCAATCAGGTTTAACACATCTTAGGCCACTACTGTTGAGTCCATTTTGGATTAGATTATTTCTAAAGAGTTTGCAGCTTGGTGGTACTATTGTAAGTGTGCATCTTTTTCTAGTTGATAGAAATATTATTTATTATTTCTAGTAAAATTATGATAGCCTATTACGCAATAATGCAATTTAGCATATAAAATGACCAGGGTTTAAGTCTACTCCCTTGATTCCATTTTTATATGACCTAATATTTTTTTTCTTTAAATCACACATAGAAAGTTACTGCTTCTGCAATTGACCATGGGGGCTCTCTTGGGTCCATGTAGAGTCATCTGGGAACATCATGCATTCATCGCATTCATTTTTATCAAAATAAAATAACAAAATAATGTCATTAATCTCATTGCAAGTGAACTCACATGTTTCCTGATTGAAATTTTAGCACACTCATGATATTATGGTAAGGTAATATGTTAGCTTCATTTCTAACACAATTGTTAAATTGTTTTATTGCCCTAATAATTTTCTGAAGAATTCCCAATGATGTAGTAGTTAAGCACTCAGCTAGAAACTGTAGCCTGACCGTTTAAACTTAGCCACCACTTCAAATTCATTCAACTACTCAGCAAGACAACGATTTGATAATCTGCTCCATAAAGGTTGCATCCCTGAAAATTTCGTGATGCAGTTCTACTTGGTCACATGGTGTTAATATGAGTTTAAAAAAGTCAGCCAGGCTGAGTCCCGGTGGCGTAGTGGTCGTGCGTGGGACTACGGCCCACTGGGATGGAGGTTCAATTCCAGCTCACAGGAGCAAAGGCTGAGCCTCCTACTCCCACCACCAGAGGGCAGTGATGCCTAAAAAAAAAGTCAGCCAATGGCGCTTAGTCAATGACACTACCACCAATAATTTACAGCAGATTATTTTAGATTATTCCATATAAAGTACAACTAATAAAAAATTTTAAACTGGGCTGAGCCCCGGTGGCGTAGTGGTTGTGCGCGGGACTGCGGCCCACTGGGATGGAGGTTCAATTCCAGCAGTGGGGCTGGGCCTCGTACTCCCACCACCAGCGAGCAGTGATGCCCCCCCTCAAAAAAAATTTAAACTATTTTAGTGGGAATTGATACAGATATCATAATCCATAGTTTGATCACATCAAGCACTATTATACAATTGCTGCCAAAATTGGTTTCAAAACATTCTCTTCCTTCTTGAACTCATTGCTATCACCTCCCATTTATCCCTTCCCCACCATGCTGTCTCTGTAAGGTCACTAATCTTGATTTTCATATACTGTAAAACAGAAAACAGAAAAACATATAACATATAACAAAAATTCAAGAGAGTTACACATAAGTCAAAGCACATCACAGATAACAACAACAACAACAATAACAAACACTACAGAAAATGTTGAAACCCACATCACGGTCAACATGCATCAGAGTGGGGGGATCAAGTCAGGTTTATCATTTTGATCTCCTAAGGTCATCTCTCTAATTTCATTCTTTCCATCAGTGACCAGATTTCATTTCTTTTTAAAAAACATATTATTATTAACAGAATGAAGGTGTATAAAGCAAAGCAGCACTCCATTCAACAAACCATATACCTTTTATTATGTCACTCATCACAATGTCCACAATATAACATCCCCCATACAGCTTCCTTTTTCCCATTCCCAATCTTCCTTCTTTTCTACACTATGCATAATGAACTTTGTTCTTGGGAAAATGCTGCTCTTTTGATTTGAAATGGGTGATTGTTTTAAAAATTGTGCAGTTCACTAGTATTATTATTTACCTTAAAACCCTGCTCCTTGTTGGAATAAAATTGAATAGGAGTGGCAGGGTGGGAAGCGAAGATGTGGAAGAAGTATGAGTTTGGTTTCTTTCCAGGCCTAAATGCTGACAAAATATCTTGGTCTCTGGGGCTTCGTTACTCTTTATCTGGAGTTTGGTTTCTTTCCAGGCCTAAATGCTGACAAAATATCTTGGTCTCTGGGGCTTCGTTACTCTTTATCTGACCAATAAACTTGGTCTTTTCATGATTATGCATTTTGTTCCATATTTTTGACCACTCTATCCAAGGCCTTCTAATGTGAAGAAACCCTCTCAGAGTGATAGGTAGTGGTAGCCAGGAAAATTCTAACTCTTCTAATCTCAAAGCTGAGGGAGTTTCTGGGACTTTCTTCCCAGTCCCTGCTGTGCAGGTGGGGTGTTGACCTCCCTTGTGCTTCTGGGTCATTCTTTGGCAGATGAGAAGCAGCAGGTTCTTGGACCAACTCTCCCAGAAGGCCACATGAGTTGAGAATTAGTCAACTAAAGTGCAGTTGCAATGCCAAGCTGCAATTCCAACTGAGGCGCAGCCTTGTCTCTGGGGAACCACATGCAGGGATAAAGTGCTAAATGTTCCTTTTTACAAGGTTGCCTCCTGACATGTGTAGATAGGCTTAAGTATTAAAGGTACTTAGATATGAGGGGCAGGGGATCAGACCAGTCTTTCCTGCTTCCTTGGGAGACCCCCCCAATAGAGGAAGGGTTCACTTTGGCCCCACAGAACTTGACATCACTGCCCTGAGTGACGTCCAGGGAGGTTCTCATGTGCAGTCTCTCCAAACTGGATGTCCGAGGGAGGGAACTTCCCAATATGACTCGCTCCCTCTGGGCCTGGAGTGGCTTCACTCCCTCACTGTGCCCACTGAGAGGTGAGAGAAATACCACCAACTTTTTGCCTCTTCGTGTGTTTTCTAAATCCAGGGAAGGGGGGATGGAGGGGTGGGGGAGTGGTGACCTGGTCGTGATACCCACTTGAGGTCTCCTCTCCTTGGCTTCTCAGCATTTCCCACCAGCAGTGCTCTGTGAGCCACTTCACCGGGGGATGAGATGCTGCCCATGGCGACCTGGAGCAGCAGCAGCAGCAGTAGCAGCAGCATCTGGTCTGTGCGGAGTGCAGCAGTGGCAGCTAGAGGACAGGTTTACTGTCCTTCAGGAAGCTGGGCCATTAGTCCTTGGGGCTAACTGTTTTCATGTGGGGTTTCACTTTCTTTGCTAGAGACCACTAGTTATATTAGATATTAGATGGCTACTGTGACCTCCTAATACTAGTTACTCAACACAGCACAATGTAGAATGTTTTCTATGTGGACTCTTTTGCGCCAGGTCACCTTGTTTTTCTCTGAGATTGTGGTCTTGGATCCCCATAGACCCAGTGACAAATAACCTCAAGATTCTTGGTTATAGCTGAGAAAGTTTTCAGGTCATGAGTTTTCTACAATATGAAGAGACTTCAAACATGGAAGCAGTAATTAAGAAATAAAAAGATGAGTTTCATTAGGTAAATCTGCTTCACAAGACCTCTTTAGAGTACTACGGAGTACAGATAATTCTTTCAGGATGAAGGTGCACCTGGCACAATTAATGACATTTTTCCATCATCTCATATGCATGTGAAAGTTGGACATTGAATCAAAAAGACTGAAGAATATATATATGAGAACAAGGATCTGGTGAAGAATAATGGAAATATTCTGGATTACTAAAAGGACAAAGAGATCTGTCTTGGAAGAAGTACAACCAGAGTGCTCCTTAAAGACTAAGATAGCGAGACTTCATCCTGCATATCTTGGAATATGGGCATGAGATGCCAGTTCCTGGAATAGGATGCCATGCTTGGTAAAGTGCATGGACAGTGGAGAAGAGGAAGACCCTCCACAAAATGAATTGACAAAGTGGCTGCTACAGTGGTCTCAGGTATATAAAAATTGTGAGGCTGGCACAGGGTCGGGTAATGCTTTTTTCTGTTGGACATAGGGTCACTATCGATGGGAACTGTGTCAATGGCACAGTGATCATGGGTAAGCATATATGTATTTCTGTTGCAGTTATTATTTCTGTAGGATATATACCTAGTACTAGGATTGCACATTAGAAGGTATTTCTAGTTCCAACTTTTTTATGGATGTGCCATACTGTTTTCTTTTTTTTTTAATTAATTAATTTATTTATTTATTTTTAAACATCACTGCCCTCAGGTGGTGGGAGTAGGAGGCCCAGCCTTTGCTCCGTGGAGCTGGAATCGAACCTCCATCCCAGGGGGCCGCAGTCCCGCGCATAACCACTACGCCACCAGGGCTCAGCCCCATACTGTTTTCTATAGTAGTGGTTATCATTTTACAATCCCAGCAGCAGTGCATTAGAAATTGAGACTTTCCAGATGTAAGCATTTGTTATTTTCTATTTCATTGAGCTTGCCATTAATGCTCAATCTCATTTTTTGTAATTTACATCTCTCTAACGGCTAATAATAAGTATTTCTTCATGTGCTTATTAGTTGCTGTAATGTTTTCTATGGTAAATTGTACATGTGTTCTATAATTTTAAAAGTGGAATCATTTATCATTTCAGGGTTGAACTGTTGATGTTTTCTATAATTTTTAGAGATGAATCCTTTTCCTGATATGGCATGGCACAAATATTATAGTTTTGCCTAATCTATGAGTTCTCTTTTACCCTGTCAGTAAAAATCTTTTGATGCATATAAGTGTCTAATTTTTTAAGAGGTCATGATTATTGGTTTGTCTTTGACTGTTCAGTCTTTATCTTGCACATTTTAGTTATAACCAATATCTTATTTGTGCCATGGATTAGAACCTTAAAGAACCCTAGTGGTATAGTAGGCTACAGGCAGAAGTGCTGTCCAAAATGTCAGTAGTTCTAACTGCGTTGTGGGAGAAAATTGAGACTGGCTGCTCCTGTGTAGATTTAAAGTCTTGGAAACCCAAAGGGACCATTTTACTCAGACTTATAGGTTCCCTGTGACTTGAGAGTTACTTGAGAGCAATGAGTTTGGTTTGGTTTACTAGGTCCCTATGTTTGCCCTAATTTTTCTGTCAAAGTTTTATAGCTTGGGGGTTTACAGTTAGGCATTTGGTCCATCTTGAGTTCATTTTTCCCTACGATGAATGTATGTGTCCTATTTTTTTTTTTTATAAAATGGATATCCAGTTTTGCCAGCTTCATTTGTTAAAGATAGTATCTCTTCCTCATTTAGTGAGTTTCTCCTTTTGTCAAAGAATAGCTACACATATGTGTGTGGATTGACTCTATTGAACTGGCTTCTGTGTCCATTATTGTTCCAGTATCAGAATCGGTTTACTATAATGACTATGTAGTGGATTTTGATAATGGACAAAGTGAGGCTTCCAAATTTAATTTTCTTTTTTAGTAGTTTTTGCTTGTCCACGGTATCTTTCCTTTCCATATAAAATTTATGAATCATTTTTCCATCTTTCTAGGGCATGGTAAGGAAATTTGAATTGGCCTTGCTTTATATATGTAAATTGCTTTAAAAAGTCAAATCTTCCTATCCATGAGCATGGTCTATTCTTCTCTTTATGTAAGTTACCTTTGGTTTCTTGTGATAGCATTTTCTAATTCTTTTTGTTTGCTTGTTTACTTTCTCTGTAACTCTGATTATATTTAATCCTATGTATTTCATTTTTAATGTCTGTCATTAATTATACAATTTTCTTGATTTCTCTCTCATAACTCTCTGTGTTAGCATAAAGAAACCTTACTAATAATTTTTCATATTTATCTTGGAACATGCCACTTAGGTGAATATCTCTAGTAACTGTCTTGCTGAATCATTGGAGTTTTCTATTTGTAGGGTCATACGATCAATAAAAATACAGAGTTTTCAGTTACAAAGGCGAAAAACTACAAACCCCAGGCAACAAACTGCAACAGAGTTCAGGCATATTCAGCCTGTAGCCAGGTCAAGCATGTCTGAGCCGGAGGGCTCCTGACAGGTCCCCCTTTTTTATTTTTTCAAGTAATATCCTCCCAGGAACTCCGTCTGTCTTAGGTTGTCAGGACGCACACTCAGTCCTTACCCGTCATCGGTCAATGGCCTTCTAATGTCACCATGGCCTGTCTTAGGTTGGTAAAGAGTGCTCCTGATCTTACCCGTCATTGGCTGTCAAGTTCAGCTCACAGAGGTAGAGGGTAACAGCCCTGGCCTCTGAAGCCAGACTTGCAACTGTGCTGCCATTCACTTGTTAATTTTGAAGATCACGATATGCTAATTGCCTAAGCTTGCTTGCCCTATAAAACTGGCTTACTTCTCACAAATCAAAAAAAAAAAAAAAAAAAAAACAACCCCACCCCATCCCAGAAAAGATGTAACCACTGACACAACATATGTATGTATGTATGTGTGTATGTATACATTATGATGAGTGCTGTATGAGTCCCCAATAAAATGAATTAAAAAAAAAAGAAATAATAAACAATGAAAAAAAAATACAGAGTTTTACTTCTTTGCAATTTGGACCCCTTTCTTGTATTATTCCTCTGGTTAGGATTTCCATTACAATAGTGGACAGTAGTGATGATAAAGAGGCATCCTTTTATGGTTCTCATTTCCCATGGGGATGTGTTTAGTCTCTCTCCATTGAAACTAATGTTGGCTGTTGACTTTGTAGGTTTGTTCTAAATTGTATTTAGGAATTCCCCCATGTATTTCTTTTTTTTTCTGTGTGTTTATTAGGAATGAATGTCAAAAATGGTTTTGACAAATACCTTTCTGCTTTAATTGATATGATCATGTATGGGCCTCTTTTATTATTTTTTTTAATCACCTTTATTTTATTGACCAGGAGCCCCAGTTCAATTAAACATACTTTTATATAGACATCCTCATAGTTTATTCAGCATTAAAGGGCAAGTTTCAAATTTTCACCCTTCTACATGGTGTTTTCTAGTTATATTTTGTAATTATTCTTTATTAAGAATATCTGTTATTTTGTAAGAATGTTTATTACAACTAAATACAGAACTACAGAACCTTTAATGAATCTATAGAGATAACTTTTTAATGTTGGGAGCTACCTAATACCCTTGACTAAGCCCACATTAGTTATAATATATTATTTTTTCATAATAGTCGATTCAATTTTTCTGATTTTTTCCTTGGAATGTTTACACTTAACTTTATAAATGAGATGTGCATGTTATATAATATCATTATAGAATGAGTTAGTAAGAAGAGGGAGCCTCTCAGAGTTCATGGAAATTTTAAATTTTTAAAATTTCATTTTCCACAAACTTTTTGAAGTCCCACATACATTTCCTTTTTCTATTCTCTGCAACAGTTGGTATAAGACTGGAATTATTTCCTGTAGAACTCCCTATTAACTCCATCAGAGTGTCAAGCTTTCTTTGTGTGGTGGTTTCTGAAAACAGATTAAACATCATTACTTGTTCTAGAACTTTTAGGTCTTTTTGTTTTGTTGAGTAAATCTTATTAATTTGTATGGCCTTTTGGGGTTTGTTCAGTTTCTAATCATTACCTTTCATCCAATCAAACCTTTAGTCAGTGAGCAAATTCTGATGCAATCGTATAGGACAGAGTAAAACTATCCAACAGAGATTCCAAGGCTATAAATCTCAAAGGAAGCAGTCATCTCTTTCTCTCATAAAGCATCTGGTGAACTAAAACCACTTTCTTCAAATTATATCTATTGCATTGTTGAAATATATTCTTTATTTATAGAATTGTTATCTCTTTGTTCCATCATTTTTAATGAGAAGACTGCTGTATATTCCATTGTAGATTTGTCTGTTTCTCTCTGTGTTCTATCACTTTTGCTTTAGGTAATTTTAGTTCATGTTACTATATGCTTTCAGCTGAACAAAATCATTTACCATTATGAATTGATGTTTTCAGGGGAAGTTTTACATCTTTTTATTTTTTTTACCTTAAATTTTGTTTTGTTGATTTCACTAAAGTTAATATTTGTGTTAGTCCAGGAAGACTAGAGAAACTAATTCATAAACATGCATATGGATATAAGCAAAAGGTTTATATACATGAGGAAGGGAACATTTGGAAAGCATCCCAACCCAGTTCAGTCCAAGGTCATAAGTCCGGTATTAGCCCCTATGTCTGATACCAGTCTATAAAGTCTCTTTCTGACTTACAAAGCACGTGCGATGACACCAGGAAAATCACAGGCAAGTGGGTGTGATGCTTGTGTGTCTAGTAGCAGTAGAAGCATCTCAGCGCTTGCAGGAGTCTCCCTGTAGCCTCCCAAGTAACTCAGCACTGGAAGGAGTCTCCAGAGGTTTGACTCCATCAAGGCAAGCCCATGTGGCCTCTTCCCTGGTTCCTCCATTCTTCAGGAATCAGGATTAATCAGCATACTATCATCTCGTCTTGTCAGTAGTTCATCATCTCAGCAACACAGAGTAAAGTTTCTCTTTTCCATTTGGGAAATACTGTGAGTCTTCCCAGAATTCTCAGGAGAAAGCCATGCCCACACAGAGGCCTCATTGGTTATTTGCAGAGTGACAGGCTAGACTCCACCCTTACACTCCCAATCATAAAATTGACATCAAGTACATGCATGACCACCACAATCTCTCTCTCTCTCTCTCTCTCTCTGAATATTGGAACGATATATCCATTTTCTTTCCTTTGCTCTCATTTCTATATTCTTAGGTTTTAGATATCCCTTTATTAAGCAACATCAAATCAGAACCAAATCATAGTAACCTTATGCACGATAGAACAAAACACTGCCCCGTCCTCCACTGTCCACACAATTTTTCTCATGTTTGAGCTCATTGTTGCAACCACTGTGTCAATTCATTTCATTGAGGGTGTTCCCCTCTTTCTGTGCTTTTCCATTTTACAAAACATGTTATCCTTCCCCAGAGATGGTGTCTCCTGGCATCTTGTCCAATGTACATGAGACAAAGTCTTACCGCCCTCTGAAAACACTCCAGGCATCTTCTTTCCACACAGATTTATTTGTCTTTTTAGCAGTCAGTGATATGTTCAGCATTCTTTTTTTTTAATTTTAATTTTATTGGGGGCTCTTTCAGCTACCACAACATTCAGTACATCATTTGTATCAAGCACATTTGCACACATATTTCCACACACATTTCCCAATATTTTCCACTTGAGCCCTTGATACAAGCTCCTTTTAAAAAAAACCCTCCCCTTTCCCTTCCCCCCTTTAAAAAAAAATTAATCATTTTATTGGGGGGCCCCTACAACTCCCATCACAATCTCTAACAACATCAGTTGTATTCAGGCCACTTTTACACACCCATTGCTATCATCACTCTCAAAACATCCTCCCTCCCTCCAGGCCCCCATTATCTGCTCCCTATATTACCCTTCCTCCCCCCCATTCCCCTTGAACCTTTAGTAATTTACAAATTATTTTTTCATCCTGTACACTGTACAATGTGTCCCAACACTCACTTCCCTGTTGTCCATGCCCCAGAGAGGAGGCTATGTGTAGATCCCTGAAGTTGGCTCTCCCTCTCCATTCCTCCATCCCTCCATCCTCCTGGTATTACCACTCCCATCACTAGTCTTGATGGATCATCTATCCTTAGTTTCCCATGTTTCCAACTTCACTATACATCTCCTGGTCTAGCTGGATTTATGTGGTAGAATTGGAGTCATGATAGTGGGTGGGAGGTAGCATGGGAACTAGAGGAAGGTTGCATATTTCATAGCTCCTACCCTGTATCTTAACTGACTCATCTCCTCCTTGTAATCCCTCTGCAAAAGATGTCACCTCACCTATTGATGGGCTTTGGGTCCCCAATCTGTACTTCCCCTCATTAATAATAATATAATTTTAGCTCATTGATGCCTGACACCGGATCCCTTCACCATCTCATGATCACACAGGCTGGTGTGCTTCTTCCGTGTGGGCTTTATTGCTTCTGAGCTGAATGGCTGCTTGTTTACTCAAGCCTTTAAGTCCCCAGATGCTATATCTTTTGGTAGCCGGGCACCATCAGCTTTCTTCACCACATTTGCATATGCACACATTTGTCCTCAGGGATCATATCAGGAAAGTGAGCATGCAAAG